>LKNJ01002119.1:0-44391 GCA_002120245.1 Maccullochella peelii | reverse complement strand
CCTGGATCTGGTCCTGGGTTCAGATATTTAGGAGACGGAGGGATATCGCTGGCGTCGTGGGGATCGAGCCCGTGTTAAGCTGTGATGAGCTGTCAGGTCTACGCCTCACTGTGTCTAATCCTGCCATCCCTCTCAAATCTGATCTCATCCACAGATCTCCAGCGTAGCTCAAGGCATCGCTGCTTTAATGCTGATAATGCCTTTCTAGTTTGTGGGGAATATAATCTTCGGAAATCCCCTTAATCAAAGCAGCAGTGACACAAACATCGCCTTGGAAAACGGCCGAGTAAAGACTTAATACGCCAAAATGTTACAGAGCGTTTCCCCCCGTTTCTTGTTGTTCACATGTGATGTTGGAGGCTGAATTCACCTCAACAACAGTTTGTTTCTATTGAGAAACTGAAACTGTTGTCACTCTGTACGCACACACTGTGAACACATGCAGGTATCTGCAGAGTCAATATGATTAAGTGTCTCTGGGCTTCAATTTCAGTTCAGTTTGGTACTTAACATCCCAACATTATTTACATATCAGTTTGGAAAGAATTAATAAAGCTATCTGCGCAGTGCACCTCCTAAATTGTTTGGAAATAATTAGTATTGCCTCGAGCTTATTTAAATATAATCTTCTGAACAAATGTAAAGCTAAACAAAAGCCTAAACTCGCAGTATATTTTTTATATTTACAAATTGTTCTCTCTCAGATTGTCTGTTATGTAATTGCTGCTTAAATGGCAATAATGTCAAGGATTATTGTAATATATTGTTATTTCATAGCAGAACTTGGCTTTTGTTGAGTCTTGACGGTGGACATTTTGGCCTGGTGGTGGCACTAGAGGGAGAGGTCACGGGGTCACCAAAACCACTAGAACTCGTCCTCTGGGGATCATGAATATCCACATTTGTATTGAAAACTATCTGGTAGTCAGATGTTCATTTTGTTACCCAACTCTGTTTGTTGTGGTGTTGTGTTTTGGTCAGGTTGTCCCCAGAAAGAAAGCGGGGGGTGAAAGGTGTTGATTCTGAGTCGAAGGCACTGGTTGCATGGTGGCGGCTCAGGCAGCAGTGAAGATAGCGAGTTGCCAGCGCGGAGCTTGAAGCTGCTTTGAAGCGGAGTGCATTTTCTTGCAGTAGTGGAGGAGCCTCCAGGGAGGTTTCTCAGCCTTCATCCAGACCCCTCCCACTGTCAGCCGCCGCTTGGCAGCGTCCCTGATCAACTTCAAAGTTGGGGACATTCTGCCACAAAAGTCTCTCTGCTTTGAAGTGAGGACAGGGCGCAGCCACAAAGGTACATTCATGGAACTGTAGAACAGACTCGGCTCGCTAATTCTGCATTGATATCCAGATTTGTTATTGCCGCATGGCGCCCAAAGGTTTGCCAGGAGTTGAACTAACAATGGAAGTGAGTCCTGACCGTGAAAACACTCAGACATCTTTGAAAGCTAAATGGATCTTCAGAGTGTCTGCAGGCAGTTTAAAAGTCAGGAAAAATAACTTGACTTTATCGTCCTGAAACCTGCTTTTAATATCTTACATACTGGAGAGTTTTCTTTGTACTCTACTTAAAACAAGATTTAGCATACTTTACCCTTATCATAACAGTGCCTTTACCGTACCTCTACACCTTTACCTCTACCCATTACGTTGCACATTGTGGCAAATGTAGAACTTGTAAAACTACCACATTTGTGCACCTTTTTGACTCTTAAAATGAACTCTGAACTCTATAGATCTTCACAGCTTGCAGTGATGGAAGTGCTAGACTAGTTATTTCTTTCTCCCCTGAGTTTGATGGAGCTCTTTCCAGCCGTGTGTTCAGAACAGCAGAAGACCTGGTTGCATTTGACATAATGAAAACACACCATCCAGCGGCGACCGGGCCCTTTTATCCTGCTGCAAATCCTCCCTGTTAGCTCGTTACTGCTCAAGCACTCTGTTAAGAAGACATTAAGTCAAGAAGTGAAAGCGTGGAGAAAAGAGAGAGAGAGAGAGAGAGATGTGTGTCTGTGAGTCACTCACCTAAAAATATCCTGTTCTTTCTGCCGAGTTGCACTGACCTGTGAGTCAGAGCTTCAGCTGGAAAGGTTTGGAAGCAGCCGGCGTTCAGGGGGTAACCTGGTGATCCGTCCGGGAGAACACGGTGTTTGTCAGGGGACGGATCAGAGCAGACGGGGGGCAGGTGACTGTGGTGACACAGACTCAGTGCTACAGGACAGGTGGAAAAGCAGGAACGAGACTGGAAGAGGTTCAACACAACGGACACGGAGCTGGGAAAGCTGGAGCGACGTCACAGGCCCAAAACAAAATGGCTGCCTTTTGCTCAAAGCTGAGAGCAGAAAGTTGTTGCTAATCTTTTTTTAAGGCTGTAACTTCAGGTTGTACTGAGCCCCTGAAGCCCTGGAAAGAAAAAAAAAAAATAATTTTTTAAAATCTTTTGCGCACACGATCGAAGATATTAGACCCAGGTGTTGAATGCACAAGTTTATTTTCACAAGTTATTATATTTTAATACGTATCTTGCAGGTACAATATAATAACATTTGCAGACAAGATATAAATCTAATATCTTGCACACAAATGATCAGATTTTTATTTGTGCACTCAAGATAAACCTCAAATATCTTTATTATCTTGTGTGCTAAAGATAACTTGTGCACACAAGATATTAACCTGATTGAACAAGATATGGGTCTAAGATCGTGCGCATAAGTTATTAACTTGAGTTAAATGTTAACTTGTTGGCACAGCGTGGTTTATTTTTCGTTAAATTAAAGAAACCAGAGTTTTCAAATGTTAAATGTCTCAACACAAGCAGCCAAACAAGAAGTTTGTCTGATTTAAGAGAGCAGTGAGGTTAAGTGCTGATTAATTCATATTTTTGTCCTCAGAGCAACAAGATAGAAATGGCTGATAAATCACAGTGAATCCAGATGAGTCATGTGTTTGTGTTTATTTTGACTCCTTTCAGCCGTCAGCAGCTGGATCCTTCCCTGTAAGGTGGCAAAGTGTCAGTGCTTTTCCTTTGTTTTATTCTCTCTGAACAATCAGGAGCCACTGCTGTCTTTTAGTCTCTTAAATTTCTTATCGGGTCCGTTTTCAGGAGGACATGATGTTAAATGAGAAAGCGGGCGCAGTGACACATTTCTACGCCGTGTCTCTGGTTTCTTATCGTTTGTGAGCAGCAGCAGCAGCATCTCTGTTTCCACTTCCACTCTGGTTGGATGTCGACAGCGATTTGTTGTTTTTCTCTCTTCGTGTTCAGCCTCTTTCCTCTCTGCTGCAGCCAGAAGATGGCATGGTTCGTATGCAGTCTCGTCTCAAACTAGAGATCAGGGCTGCCACGCTATTAATAGCCCTGCCATGCTTTTAAAATGTGTGAGTCTGTAAATAAACGGCTGCTCACTGGGAGGGAACACAACTGTACTGTACTGCCGGGCCTCGCTCTGGAGAACGCCACACAAATGCACATAAAGCAACGTGACAGTTCGTTGCCGTGTAAGTGGCTGATGATTGTGATTCAAAGTGAAAAGGGATTTCCTGGTTTGAGCTGAGATTCAGGGCTGCAAATGCGTCGCCTCTCGTCTGCCAAGATGATTTTTTGACAGATTTCGTCGGCTGCAGGGCGCCGTCGACACCCAGGTTTTTATCACCACCTACCCGGTCGCCAGGACAGCAGCGCCAGTCACAATTTTTGCTAAGGCGGTGCCATGCTGCGACTGGATAAAGAGCTACATGTGAGGAATTAAAAGAAGGAGTGGAGAGACTAACGGGCCCGAACTTCAGAGGGGAGAATAATAAGTTTGCTTAATCACGTCTCACTTAAAATGTGCAGCCAAGTTGCCTGGTAACTAAAGTGGAGCGGAAACCTTTGACTTAAGAATCACAATTTAACAAAAGCAGCGGGAGAATGTCTTTGAATATATTCAAGGCCTCCAAAATGTGCTTGAATGCAGCGACGTGCAGCGTTTGAGTCATGAATTCAGCTGCTGTGTTCCCTTCAGGATTACAGGTTGTTTTTTTGTGTTCTTTCAGCTTCACATGCTCAAATCAGACTTTCACCTCCTGCTGCACTCTTTGTAAGACAGGAGCAGTTAGGGTTGATGATTTGAAGGTTTAATGGGGATTGTTTTTGATGAGAATATGTTGATTATCTAAATTAAAGTGCTTGAATGACATTACATGCAGCATTTCAATCACGGATCCCGCCACTGTGTTCTATTTAGGTTTAAAGAAATGAAGAAGTTGCACGTTTAAATCAGACTTCAGCTTCATTAAACACTTTGCAGTTGACTTAAGGATCATTTTATAACAAAAGCAGGGCGAAAATATCTTTTGGATATGGTGATTATCTGTATTCAAGGCCTCACAACATCCTTCAGTGCAGCTTTTGAATCATTAATTCAGTGTTGTTGTTGGTCAGAGTAAGATTAGTTTATAATCCTGGAATACAAATTCTTTTTGTATTTTCAGATCCATCGACAAATATTCACAATATAATGAAAGAAGGGTGAACATATATTTAAACATGTATTAATTACCTATATTCAAGGCCTGAAAATGTCCTTGAATGCAGCATTTGGATCCCGTATGATTGTCGGTTTCTTCCGATTACACAAGGCTGATAAATCCGAACATTTCCTGACATGTTTGTATTTGGTTAAATGGGTCTTGAGGATGACCTTGAAAAAGTAGAGTGTTGAGCATGTTGTCTGCTCAAGAACGAACTCCTGAATGAAAACTAACCGTTTTGATTTATTCATCTCTCTCTCTCTGTGTGTGTGTGTGTGTGTGTGTGTGTGTGTGTGTGTGGGCTTCATCTGTTCCCGGAGAGACGGAGCACGAGGAAGACAGACGATTGTGCTAATAAAGCCACAAATAGTTGATCAAAACCAAGCTAAATAAAACCTGAATCATTTGTATAGTGTGTTTGTTGGGTTTGGGGTTAAATTTAGCCGTGGAGGGGGCCGTCCTTGTGCTGCCAGTCAGGCGCTAACAAAGAGCGCGGCATAATAAATGGGACTTTAATTTGTTTTTCCCCGACAAGGTCGCCGTGAGTGATGGGTGAAAGGCAGAAATGGGATGTAGTGTTGGAGTGAAGAGGGGGGGAAATGCAAGGAGGGGACGATAAAAGCTTCAATTTACGTCAATGTGTTCGTAGTGGCTAAAAACGGCTAAATCTACAAGGTAATTCTGCTTAGAGAAATCATTCTTTCTATTTTTTTGAGTGCACATGAATGCATCAAAACAGTGGCGGATTGAAGGAAAGGTGGAAGGCAAGAAGGACCTGCTTCATAGATGCTTTGTTGTCTCCATGGCAACAGGCAGATGAGGCCTATGGGTGCTGTAGTATTAAGAGCAAATCGGACACACCAAACTTCAGCTGAAAAAAGCAGGATTTAGCAGAACTGTAGCTTTTAAACATTTCTCGAGGCTGGGGGCTAGTTTGGGTGATTAAACATGACTAAAAATACAGTTTTATTGATTTATAAGACTAATATCTTAATACACTATATGGCCAAAAGTATGTGGACACCCACTTTTGGTCTGGGTCCTAGTTTTAGCTTTAGCTTTCTTTAGCTCCAATGAAGGGAACTCATGTTGTTACAGCATACAATAATATTTTAGAGCACTGGTTCCCAACCGGGAGGTCTGCACCCCTCAAGGCCAATGATCGACAAGATAGGAAGGAAACAAAATAATACACAGTATAGTTTTATTTTGATCTATTTGCTTTTTTATTTTGAAATACTGGATATTTTTACTTTTCACTAAAAACTATTCAGTTGAAATAATCTGAATAGGGAACATCACTCTTGGACTTCTCACGGACATTTACGTTCCTGCTAGGTCCCTGAAACTTAATAAAACTTCAAAATAAAAATAAAAACACATGGAGGCGGGCGGCGGGCGGCCATGTTTTCAGTGCTCTAAAAGGTGTGTTTAAGTAAAACCAGCACTTATCTGCTTCAGAGGTCATTTCAGCTCTCCTCACTTCCTGATAAGCACTGTGTTGGTGCTCACAGATCCACAGAGATGTCTTCTTCTCAGTGTTCGACTGACACAGTCTGACTCTGCTATCAGTTAGTTTCAGCCTCGGTATCTGTGAAACCGCTCTGTGCAGCCACTGATTCAACCCTCCGACCAGACGGCCGTGTTGCGTCTCCTCTGCCCTCTGACATACACTGTGTTTACATGTGGCCTGTCAGGGACACCAGCTGCTTTGTTAGCAGGCGTATGGAAATCTAGACGGTGCACAGAAAACCAATGATAGCAGCAGAATGAGGTTCACACTCGTGCTGCAGAAGAAGAAGAAGAAGAAGAAGAATGGCTGCACTGAGTTTTATTTTAAAGGCTGACATTTTAGCTACCTCCTGTAAAAATATATTTCAAATTAATTTCCCATTATTGCCGGGCTTATCGGAGGCCGCAGAGACGTAAACAAAGATGTGGACAAAAGCAATTAAAAATAAATGGGGGTTGGACAGAAATGCCCCAGAGAAAGGGATAAAGGCAGGAACAGTGTGGAGGCTGTTAGCTGCAGCCGAGTCAGAGCTGCTGCTGCTGCCTATTTTTTATTTTTGTCACAACTGCTGTAGCTGCTGTGGACCTTTTGGGCGCCGTCCTGAGGCTTCATCACACTAAACGGCTAAATTAACCCAATTATTTGGAGCGGGCTGAAGTGGCGCTGCTGCCTGCGGCCGCTGTGTTATTTCTGAGGACTGTATGTCCATATTGTCTCTCCACAGCTTCTGGCTATGAGTGTGTTTCTGTGTGTGTGTGTGTGTGTGTGTGTGTGTGTGTTCACTACACATTATTAAACGGTCAGCTGAATCCGTGCCTGGAAAGGAAGAGTGATTACTGTGCGGCTTTGCTATGGTGCTTTTTCCCTGTCTTTAATCAAGAGCGTGGTCTTTCACTTTGAGAGCATGATTTATTGATGTTCAGATTTCGTAATACTCTCCCCCAATGGGCGCTAGTGTTTTCCTCTCACCGGCCTCCCGTCGGCGTGCTATACGGCTAGTAAATTGAACGTGCCCGCAATGAGGCAGCGATCATTTCATTGGTTAACACTACCGCTGGCATTCTATTGGTTGGGGAATTGTGACGGAGTTGTTGCACAAAAAATGCGAGAGCAGAGCAGAAATGTGAGAGCAGATGTTTCATGAGCGCACAGAAGCAGCCTGAGTGCGAGGAGAAGGGCTGAAGCTGGAAGTCTGCGCAAGCTACAAAATATCTGAGTGCAAGCGCACAGTTTGAGCAGAAGCAGAGCAAATACAACTGCAAGCAGGGCTGTTTGAGTGCGAGTATTACAAAATCTGAACATAAACTCAATAAATCATGCTCTCAAAGTGAAAGACCACACTCTTGATTAAAGATGGGGAAAAAGCCCCATACTTTGCTTAATGAAAAATAATGACTTGCTCCCCACAGTTTCTGTTTTGTTCGTGCTCTTTAGCGTGGCATTAAACTATGCTGTACCTGAGCTCCATGTCGAAAGGATGCTCGAGAAATGAAAAGAAAAACCTCGGCACAGTTTGTTCTAGCCTTCTCGGAAGAGGCAACAATAGTTCTTAAATGAAGGCCAGTTTCCGTAGCAACATGCCAAATATAACAAGGCTTCTGCTCGCATAAAAATAAAGACTCAGGGATGTAGACGTGCAGCGCTGACAGAAGCAGGACTGCAGGCCTGATCTCACACTCTCTGAAGGTATTTTAAACATGTCATTGAAATGAATGCCTGCAGTGCTAATGCTGCTACAAACAAGAGCCACAGCTTACTGTTTTATTACCCAACCCCTTTGTTTCGTCTCCTTTCATCAGTAAACGTACATCAGGCCGGAGTCATTGACCTCTGCTGTGCTTCTCCGCCACACGAGACCGAAGCAGAGCCCGGAGCTCCACAGCAGAGCTGCTCTGTGGGAGTTTAATGTGCCATTGATTTAATATTGCACTTCCATGAAGTTAGGAGACTCTGAGAGACAGAAATAGCCCAAATCGAAGCAGCAGAGGTGGAGATATCATGACTCAAGCTTTAAACCCCCCCCCCACTGGATCATACATTTCCCATAATGCATCTTGATGATGGCGTCTCTTGGTTAGATCCTTCCTGCCTGGTAAACACCCAAAAATATGAATGAAAAAAGCGAGAGAATCAGTATATTTAGATTCTGGGCACTTGAAAATAAAATGGTGGACAGTAAATGTAGTGCAGTACATAGTAAATATCTTAGATAATTATCAGTAAGTGTCTGTTTTCCTGATGAGATAAAAATGCTGTTTTGTTGAGTAGACGAGGTGTAACAAGTTTTTAGCAGTATATAATCTGTTACTGAATGTTGGTACATCTGTGTTGGTTATTTGATTAAATCGAAAGTTTTCTTTAGAGTTTGTCTTCGGTTTTGTTTTCAGACTTAAACTATCCAACCACATGTGTTTAGTTTAATGACGTAGCATATTTCCGAACAGATAACATTGTTTTTATATATTTATGTTTGGAATTGACTCAAATTTTGAAGCAGTTCTCGATGACTATGATACGGTATGTCAGAAGACCATTTTACCTGAAAGCACAAAGCTAACCAAGAGATTTATCAAACACGGAGAGAAAACAAATGATGAGTGAAATGTTGAGGAAAGGTCTGCAGGGTTTCCGTCCTCAGTGCTGTAATGGATTCTGGGTCCGTACGTGGACACGTGCAGCAGCGGAGACAAAAGACAATTTCATTTATTTGCATCTAATGAAAAGGCAATTTCTTGCGTGATAGCATGGAGATGGAGAGAGAGGGACGCTGACACACTCCTCCTGCCTGCAGGTTCAGAGCAGGAACCAGTGACACTGTGTCATCTGCAGAGGCAAAGTGAGAGGCTGCACCACGTCTGCAGCTCCACATACTCAATCATTTTCTCCACAGCGACCCGTTACAGACCAACCATCACACATCTCACTCAGTTTTAGCTTTTGAAAGCTCAGTTTTGAATGCAAGATGGTGAAAACTGGAGGCCAGTCCAATCAGAAAACTGTAGTGGTTTCAATGATGAAAACAAGAAAGATATTTATAAATCCAACTGTGTATTTTCTCTTTCCCCCTATAAGCTGCTGCTTAGGTGTTCTAGATTTAAATGCACCTGCATGGCTTCTTTCTTGCATTAAATTTACTCAAACGAGGATGTTTGGGCACTTTAGGTTGCATTTGTCATTTTCTGAAGAGCTGCCATGTTTTTATTGTCTTTGAAAAGTAAAAATGTGGCAGTTAAAGTTTAGCTGTGTTTCCATGATTACTCCAGTTTTCTGACTTGGGTTTTGGTTTTCAAATACAGAGTGGAGATGAGCGCTAACTCTCATCCTTTCACTTTTTGCCCCAGTGAGTTTATTTCAGTTGTGTTTTAGCTAAAATAGATTCGGGCATCTCTTGGTGACAGAGGAAGGTAAATTTGGGTGTCGTCTGCATAGTTATGGTGGCTGATTGTATTGTTTTATATAATTTGGCCTAAGTGAAGCAGGTAAATGTTAAATAAAAAGAATTCCATACGTCATGTATAAAGGCTACATCAGTTGTAACTAATGGCTTTATTAATGCATTATAAATCTATAAATTGATCGTGCAATAACCTTTACGCTAGGTTGTGAAAAATCTCCTTGGCTGCCCAAAAGTTTGTTACTTTTTAAAAATCTTATTTATAACCATTAATATGAATAAAGCCTTTAGTTGCAGCTCATGTATAAAGGTGTCTTGTTGGAAGGTGGTACCAAAAGCAGCAGCTGTTGGAGAATCCTTCTTGGTCAACAAGCAGCAGTGCTACAAAGAAGAAATGTCTTTTCTATAAAAAATTGACAGAACAGCTGGTAAATGGAGCTTCCAAGAGCTTCTTTTAATTAACATGTGGAAACCGTATCCGCAGGCGTCCTAAATGATGCTCCAACAGTCATTTTCACTGTAACTAAGTGGCTGTTTCTCCTGCTGGAGCTGTGAATATCTGAGAGCCACACCTCTAACTGAACACTGGCATGTCAGAGCATGTTTCAGGCTCACGCTGCTGATACACCGGGGACCAGGCCTCCTCCGCCTCTGGACCTCCGCCTCCACCTTGCAGTCTCCTCACACCTCCTCCTTCTCCTGTACTCCTCAGACTGTTAACTCCAGTCCCCTGTGATTGGCTCCTCCAACACACCAGCCAGTGTCCTAAAGTCAGGCTCACTTGTCATAGATCGAAATATTGGTCAGGTGGACGTTTTGGCCTAATTTTGGTGCTAGAGGAAAGGGGGTCACAGAAATGTTGGAGAATCATCCTCTGGAAACCCTAAATATCAGGCAGTCTAAAGTCTTAAACAAGATATTTGTCATGAAATCTGCTGGGGATATTCATGGTCTCCAGAGGATGATTCCTAAAGGTTTTGCTGACCCCTGACCTTTCCTGTAGTGCCACCCTCAGGCCAAAATGTCCACTTGACCAATATTTTAGTCCAAGACGAGATAAAAACGTATCACTCGATTTTCAATGTTTTTTGACGATTTTAGTGACCTCTTAACTTTTCCTTTAGCGCTACCATTGGGCCAAAACTAATACTTTTACACGAGGAAAACAAAATCTAAATTTAAAGGTCAGATTGCAGTGAATTTCACTGAGCACATTAATTTTCCCCAGAGGATGAACCCTTTCTATTTTGGAGACTCAATTAACTTTCCTGTGGTGCCATCCTCAAGCCAAAACTTGTCTAGGCAAGATTTAACCAAAAACAAACTCTGCATTTCTATGAAATCTGCTGTGGATACTCATGGTCCCCAGAGGATGGTGATTTCCTTTTCCTGTAGCACCACAATTAAGCCAAAATGTTCTACTTTTTCTGCTACCTTTCCACGCTAAGAAAATAAAAATCGAAAGGAGCTATTCGCTGTCCTCAGGTGCCACTATTAGGAAAAATATCAATCATCCCTGCACATAAGATATAATTTGATTGGCATGAAACTTGCTGAGCACATTCAAGCTCACGAGAGGATAAACCTTGACATTCTTGACTTTTTAAACTTGTTTAAACATTTCATTAAAGTCACCATATCGGAGTTGTATTATTGCTGCGTTCAGTCATGTTGGATTTATTTGACCTTTGACCCTGACCTTCAGACGTACTGCCACTTTCTCCTCGTTGATTGAACCGCCAAAGACACATTTTCCAGACATTTGGCGGGTGAGATTTGGGACCTGGACTGCTTTGGATAGACGAGTGTTTGGGAGGAAGGCGACGGAGGCAGCTGGGCAGGTGGCCGCCGTTTCCCACGAGGCTCCACGGTTGCAGCTTTGAGAGATGAAGCCCGTCAGAGTTAGCCAAACAGCGCTAATGCTCTCCCCAGAAAGCCTCCCCGTCCAAATGCTAACAAGAAAGCAAAAGTCGGCTGTGTTTGTGTGCATTTTGAACAGATGCTCTAGCTGTAAATACGGGGGGGGCGGGTGCCATTTGTTTTCATTTTGTTGCATTCAGGGGAAGGGGGAGGATTATGTTGTGAGAGAAAACAGTCATTCACACGCAGTCGGCAGCAAATTCAGTGAGTGAGCCGATCTTCATCGTGTGCAAACCAAATATTTGTGTTTGAGGACTGAAGGACAAACGTACACAGCTGCTTTTAATACAGATTGTGCATCAAAGTGCCCCTCAGCTTTTGTGAGCATGAACTGAGAGCTGGTTGGTTGACTAAAGTGGCAGCAGGAGCCAATCACCTTGCCTTCATGGCTTCTTATCCAATAAGGAGCTCCCTTTGTAGTCTTTTTATAACCATATTGTGAAAAAAATATTTTTTCAGTTTGTTTCAGAAAAGTCTAGTTTTACTTTCACTGTGCTCGTTTAATTCTGACAAATCAGCTGCAAAAGATGTTTGTCGTCCTTTCAAAACTCTTTTCCCAGTGAGTAAACTCAGATTGCAGAGATTAGACCACAAATTAAATTCAAAATATTTAGCAAAAATTGCTTTAATTGACAGTTTGCTGAAAAGTGAGTCATAACTTCATAAGCAAGTCACAAAACTGATTCAGCAGGAAAGGGTGCTTTTGTAAATGTTTTTAGTTTCCTGCTTCATGGGAAACTGGTGTTTGTATTTATTTTGAGTAGTAGTAGTATTCGTCGTCGTTCAAATCAATAAGTTTACCATACATAAACTACACATGCAGTCTATCTGAATGCCAAACTCCAGAATTCATCATTGAGATTTAAAGCTGCCCTGTGTAGTTTTCATGTAAACAAACAGTTATGTTTACAACAAATGCCAACTTTTCATCCATATTTCTGAGCGGCAGTCTTTTCCTCTTACTGTGTTTCTTTGCACGTCGCTGCCACCACTCGTCGATAGCGTGAAATCTTCGTCTGTCACGTCACTCGTGTCTGGACTCCATCGTCAAACACGCTGTAGATGTGGACCGGGCTGGGATTACTTTCAGTGATGACGTGTTTCAGCGCCCAGCGATTTAAAGAAGCTTTCTGTCTGCTTTGCAGTCTGGGTAAAGTTCGGGAAGAGTCGGTGATGTTTGGTTTAGTCTTTGTTTGACTGTTAAGTAGCAGACGCGAGAGGCAAAATGTATTACTCTCGTTTATTGCTTTGCTAAGATATGTGAAGAAAGATGAATGAATCCATAGTGTTCTGAGAGAGAAAGTTGGATAATCGATGCATGAAAAATAACTAGTTCTGCACTGAAAGAAGTTGTGGAAAGATCATTCTTACAGTAAAATAAACTCGGTCAGATGCACTACAGCACACACTGCTTCCTCAGGTGCGTCGTAGTCGTCCAATATGATTGTAATATGTGAAAAACCTGGCTGTGTGTGCAGGTATGTGAACATTTGTGTGTTTTATAACAAAAAACTGTGGAAACCAAGTGAGGGAAGCTGTGGTTTAAACCCCCCCCCCAGCCCTTTGTACTGTTAATGCTGTAGTAGTAGAGGTCATCTTCCTCAGTGACGACTGGAGTAACCTCAGACTGAATCTCTGTGTGGACAACTATAAAATCCTCTGCAGCAGCACAAATAAGACTGCAGGGACAGACGGAGACGGAGAGAGCAGTAAGAGGGAGTAAAACGTCAAACACAGTGTAGATGTTGTAAAATGGTTCAGGCTTTGCAGTGCGGTAATCTCTCTCTGACGCAACGCCGCTCAACTCCCGAGTGCAACTGATTTGGAAACTATCAGCACTCTGCTTATAAATTTCCCCAGTGTGAAAAGCAATGCATACAGAATGAATCCGCCTCTATTTATCTATCTGACTATCTGCACACACTGCTCCCACTCTATCCCAACCACCTGCCCTGCTGGAGGAAAATAAAAAAATACAGATTCTCCACTCTCTGCTTCAGGTTTTTCCGCTGCGCTCCCCAGACGTTTGGACATGTATCCATTAGATTACAGATGACAAATAGACGTAGATCTCGCTCTGCCGGCTGGGAACGCTCCAGCTGTGACAGCACGGCGGCGTTTCTGCCTCCCGAGGTTTCACTGGTGTTTTGTTAAGGAGCAGGGTGGGCCAGGAGGAGGTTCACTGCAGCATGAAGGGGAGCAGACCGGAGGAGGAAAAAGTTTGCAGTGTGCAGATGAAACCAAAACAGACCTCACTAAATAAATAATACTCTGCCCAATGTACAGTCCTTTAATAACAGTGCTGCATGCTCCAGAATGATACCATTCAGATTAATAATCAATGGGCCATTTATGTTCAGGACTCTGAATCTCTGCGCACATCTCTGGTGTTTCTCTGGTGGTGTCACAAACGAACGTCGGTCTCAGACTGCAGGTACATTTGCAGATGAATGTGTCGTCAGTACGCGGTTTGTTTTGATGCATCAGAATCTGCTGCAAGTTTGTAAAATGGGCCTCACAAACAACCGAGCCAATCAGAGCTTTGTAGGTGGGACTAAGAATGGGGAAGAATGAGCATCTTACTCCAAAAAATGGCCAGAAAATGGCAACAAGTTTGGTTGAACTGGACGCAGCTGTACAGGTTGTTGTTACAGAAATAACAGCTATTAAAGAGTAACTTACTACTGTACTGCTGCAAAGGGAGGAGACGAAGCTTGTTGTCACCACTAGTTTACAGGGCAGGCCGGATTATCAGACCGGGGGACGTTACTCTTTAAGTGACAACCGTTCTGGGCAATAAGGTGTCGTTGCTATGTGCTGTTCGAGGTCGTTGCTACTGTGGTTTTTAGGGTCTTTTGTTTGTTGGAGTGCTATCAGGCAGTTTCTGAGTGGTTTGTTGGAAGGTGTACAGGAGCAGTTTTCTGCCATCTTGGGTAAACATGCTTTTGTAAAATAATAGGATGGCGTTGGGCAATGTGCCCCTCTTCTGTAAGACTGTAGTGAGACAAGGCCGTACCTTTCATACTCCCTTAACATCTGCCCACAGTGGTTTTAATGCGGCCGCTGCTTCAAACCAGTGCGCTGTACGTCTTTATGGTGATATTGGAGTTTCAAGATTCTGGCATCAATGTGATGAAATGTCTTGATTTAACAGGTATATTATTCACTGGATTAACCACAAACAGTCATGTGAATCTGGTGACTTTATCTATAAGCGGTTTATTAACTGAATTTCTAGAGATTTTACTGGTTTGTAAAATGTCTGTAAAAGTCCATCATTGTGTTTTTATAATGTTACAAATTTCAGCACGAACACTTTTATTCACTTTTCTTTTTCTGTCTCTTTTGCAGAATCAGACGTTGTGCAAAGGCCTGAATGAACTTCAAAATGGACAGGTATGGAGACGCACGCTGGCTGTCTGCGATGAGCTGTGCACGTTATATTTACAATATTCAGCTGCTAACATCGCTATTTGTCTTAGAGAAAGTGTCACGATAGAAACTTTTCAGTTTTTTGGAGTTTTCTCTAATCTTTGTTTTTTTTTTAGTGAAATATTGGAGCGTTTTACCTCTTTGGGCCTTAACCAGTTATTAAAATCTGGCAGTTTAAGAAGTTAAGAGGGGAAATGTCTCTCTTGTCGAGCTGCTAACCACTCAGAGACGTCTGTAACATGACGAGGAGACACAACTAGACACAAAAAGGTTGGAAACCACTGGTTTAATTTGTGATTATCATGTATTTGTTTATGTAAACTCTTAATCTGAAAAGCAACTCCAGCTGTCAAATAAATGTAGTGGAGTAGAAGAATAAAGTTGCAAGTAAAGTACAAATACCTCAGGTTTTACTTCAGAAAATGTTACTTTCCACCATTGATCATCTTCCTCAAACACTTTCAGAAGCACTTTCTGTTTCCTTTAGCAAGAAATGATCATATTGAGTCATCTTAGTGATCATTTTCCAAACTTTCTCTAAACTTGGAGACTTTGTATTTGGCGTGCTGCTGTAGATTAAAGAGGAGATGGACTGATTGTCCTCCTCTTCCTCCTTGGAGTGTAGAAAAGTGAAGGGGGCAGTTTCCTTTGTGTCGGCCTGCATGGGACCACAGTTCATCTCTGTCCTTTTCTAAAGTGACACTAAGCGTTTGTGACTGCAGGAAAAGGCTGAAGAATGTAAATGACTTCTTGGCTGCTTTCAGAGAGCAGAGACAAAAGGGAGGAGAGTCTAGAAAAAAAAAAAAGGAAGAAGATGGAGATTCATTACACGTCGGTTTAATTTCAGAGCTGCGATTCATTACGGAGTGGAAGTCGATTTCGCCTCACATTGTGGCAGCTCTGCTTTCTGCAGGCCCTCGCATATATTTCCCCTCGCAGAGCACACGATGCACAAGAGCTCTGAAAAAAAAAGCCTAATTAAAATGAACTTTGATGGGTGGATAATTGTTGCAAGGCATCGGCGTGTGTAATTGAGGCTGAATTTGTTCTACAGGTTTACCTTGTAAATGGGTAGATTTGCATTTTTCCCCCTCCTCAGCTGGTTATGGCAGGACGCAGTTTGAACAGCGTCCAATCGCTTTCCACTCGGCATGACAGCCATGTTGTAAAAGGTGTTTTATCAGTGTACTTTTATCCCTGCTGCTGTTAACCAGAGGAGCTAATTAAAACCGCTTCTTGAGAGTCTAACAACTGTCGGTTCAATGATACCCGCAAAAGTTGCCGGTGACTTTTTACAGAACAAAACACAAAAATATCCCCGGCGGTGTTGACGTGGAAACAAACTGCCATCGGCCGTATTAACACAACAAACACAAGTTTTTTTTGTGGCTAAAGACTCACTGAGTGGCTGCCAGGGTCCTCCTGCAGCCAAGTAATGAGGAGTACGCTGTGCAACACCTTCCTTTGTTACCTCCCCAAGGCATAATTAGACACAGCCGAACAGGGGGATCAATTCTGAACATCATAATACGACAAAGAGTGAAGCTGTTAAATGATTCTCTGGAGAGTTTTCGGAGGTTCTGCGGTGTTTAACAGCCAGTCGACATCAAGGGAGGCCGGCTGCAGTCTTAATTCCCTAAAAACGGGCTCATTCAGGATGGAACGAGCTCCTTTGACCCTCCTTCGTCAAAGGACAATTTAGACACTGATTGTTCCTGAAATAGTGTTTGAATGTCTTGATTTTGTGGATTAAAATAGTTGAATGCATCCTTTTGAGATCAGAAATGGATCTTTAGACATCATTGAAAAAGTCTGTTAGTCCGTCAAGAGTAAGACACCTTGACCTTTACTGGGCAGATAAAGAGCCAAAGTCTGAAAGAAGTGAAACGTGTTCCTGGTTTACTGTCCACATTCAGCACTCGCTCTGACTATTTGAATTGTTGTTGTCATGTTTCTTTTCATCAACTTTTTAGCTGTAATTCTGTCTATTCATAGCTTTCCACTCGGCTGGCTGTTGAGCTGCTGACCTCTAACCTGTGGCTGTCTGTGGGTTTGTGGGAAATTATGTTCGTTAAAGGAAATATTGAATTAACAATGACCTTACGTTTTCTTTAAAAATGTACCATCATTGTCTAGACATGGAGTGAACACGCTGCTGAGTAGGGGACTTGCATTTGTTGGGGACTATTTTCAGCGGCGGACGAATCCACATTTGGTGCTCTAGTGAGTATTTGGGGCACATTGAACTTGAGATTTGATGAGAAGAAGAAAAACATAAAACACCACCAGACTGGTCCTTTAAATCTTCTTACATCTGGGATCTGTTGGTGCCGTTGGCCTTTAGGAAACCCAAACTTTTAGCCAACAAACCCCCTGACTGAAACCTTCGTTTCCAGTTAACAAAGTGTCCTCCACGTGTGTCTCCGTATGAAGGACACGGTCTTTGTGCCGGTGCTGGAGATCCACCATGTCTCTGACTAAATCACCACCTGCTATGAGCAAATTAAATATTGACTTCTCATATTGACTTGTAGATCTAATTTGAAGTGATTGCGGATGAGCAATAATGGTGCAGGAAAAAGAGTCGGGTGGGGGGGGTGTTGATGGCGAGCTGTCGGTTGTTAAGGGCGCCGTAATTGGCTGGATTGAGCGAATCATTGAGTTGGAGAGGGAACTAGTTTAGGCAGAAGTCAGGGTCACTGTGTGTGTGTTGGGTTTCATGATTCGGTGAGGGCCGACGCTGCAGAAAGGAAGTGATGGTTCACAAGCAGCTGAGCTGATGGCGGCCGCAGTCAGTGGGACAGAGAGGGGAAATAAATGAAAGAAAATGGCTTGTGTCGATGGGAGGCCGCTGCAGCCTCGCGGAGCCCCACGCTGCCTTCCGAATACCCTCCATCCTCCTCCAACGAGCCCCGCCGCGATGCAGAACCTCCTCCGCCCGCAGAGGAAACTCATCTCAGACGCGGCACCGTCTTTCATTCAGATCCACTTTGTCAATATTTGCCCGCTGGCCTCAAACCAAATACACTGATATTGAAAGTCGTCACACTCGGCGAGGCAAGAAGAAGAAGAAGGAGGAAGAGGAAGCAGCCAGATAAAGAGGGAGAGGAGAAGAGATGAAGCTCACACCTCCTCCAGAAACTGTGATAAGACGGTTTCAGTCAGGAAAGCGTCCATATACTTTTTCACCATGTAGTGAACCTCGTTAAGTTCCGAGGAGCCTGTTTTCATGTTTCCATCAAAGTACTGGTAGAGGCTGAAGGGAAATAATGACTAACGGTATGTTTTATACAGAAATGGTGATGAGTAACAACAGGAGCAGGAGAGTAACGGGGCCTTCACGGCTCAGCAGGTCTTCAGGTTCATGTCTCGTCTCCTCTCTGACACGGAGCTTAATTGCTCTCCATGTGCCGAGTCTGCCTCCAACATTTGGTTAACCGCAGCCTCTCTGTTTGGACAAAACGCTTCATTTACATCCACTGCTCACTTTGAGCAGCAGCGCTCTGCCGTTAGCTCGACTATCTGTCCTCAGCACGCTCTGGCACGCAGCGCGCTCGGTCAGGCTTCACCGGGCACAGCTTATTGTAAGATGTGGCTCAGTAAATAGGAAACAAAGACGATGACAGGCTGCATAAACACATCTTTAAAACATGGAGTCTGGTCCAGGTCGGGGTTTTGGAGTCTACGCTTGTATGAAAAAAGAAGAGTGCGTCAGTGACGTGCTTTTATTTTGCAGTTGAATGATTGTTTATGAGCAAAACTGAGAATTATTTTACTGTAACATCATTTCAAGAAACCAGATATTGTTTTTTATTGTTGATCACGACCGAAACTGTTGGCGGATTAATTGATTAGTTGGAAGAGAGAAAATGAATCTTCAAATCGAGCTAAAATTACGCCATTTTTGTTGTCGGGATAATGACACAATCATCCGAGTTTGTCTTGTATTCGGCTTGAAACTTCAAAAACAAACAGCCTGTGTTAACCTGGTGAGGAGGGTCTAATGAAAAGACTCCATCCAGTTGTATTATGGGTAATGTAGGACCCATGCTAGGCTCTAATATTCAGGATGTCTCCACATGTTTTGACCGTTCCAACTTAATTGAAGTGCAGTACTTGATAAAGTGAGTTTCACCCTGTAATGTTGCTGCTCCTGTTCACACCAGAGCTGTGGGGGCACATTTCTGGAAAAGACACGCTGAAAATGTTTTGGATAGATGACACAGCTGTCACTTGGGCACTTGTTCAGTGTCAGTTAGAGGGTCCTCTGGATGCAGGATGTTCCCTCAGACCTGGTTCAGGAGACACATGGGGCCTGTGTCTGCTGAAGCTCCAGGTGCTTTTACATTTTTGCTTCTTGCCTGTTTTTGGGTAACTTCACCATAACCAACGTGGTTTTTATTGATCTTTGCTGATGGCGGTGGTGTACCACCTCACTGTTTCAGCTTCAGACCCCCCTGTTACATCACGTGGACCCTCCTCTGCATGGAGCGGTGTGTTAGGATGCTTCCTTTCCGCCTCAGGCTCGGGCTGTGTCGCCCCTCAGTAGAAGAAGAAGAAGGAGGGGGTTGGGAGGAACAGAAACTCCTCCCTTTGTCCTCCTCAGAGCCCCCCAGGGTGACTGCAGGAAGTTCTCAAATATCTCAGAAGAGCTGCAGCGTGGTTCGGTTGACAGCAGATGTTCAGTTTGGTTGGAGCAGCAGCAGCATTCGTGTAACGTGTGTGTTTATACAGAAAGAACATAGAAAATATCTTCTCATCAAGTTGTTTGGTCTGTAATTGAGTCATTAAAGGTTCATTTTCTTAAAACAAGTGACTTTCTGTCAGTTTGGTGACAATATTTCAACCTGTTTCCATTTTCTAAAGTATTTTCTTGTTTAAAGATGCACCAAATTCTCCAATATTCTTGACACAAGTTGATTTATTTTGTAAACGGGTTGAAATAATATTTTTAACTGCACCTGGTGGGTTTTTCACGTTTTAGGATTTTAAGAAATTAAGGTTTTTAGGTCTCACTATTAGATGGGCTGGATCATTTATACAGTGCAGATGTATCAGAGGGTTAATTTAGGATTTGCTTATCATAGTGTAGAAAAAGAATTATCATATTTTCACACTTTGTTCTGCAGATATTTTGAAACCAAATATGGGCAAAAGGGATGGAGCTCAGGAAGACTAAACACAGCCTCCTTCACTTTATTCAGCAAACTTTCCTGCCTTCATCAGGTTGTACTTTCTTTATATACAATCCATCAGTTACTCATGTGACTTACAATTTACTACAAACACCAAATACTCAACTGTCTCTTTTTAAAAATAGCTTTTACAGAACGCAGCACTTCCTCCCAACAGATAAAATATTTAGAGAGAAGAAACAAGAAACGGCCAACTTTTCCAAAATGTTTTTAACACAACAATTCATCAGTGGCCATGTTCTTCTGTCCAAAACAGCAAATGTCCTCAAAGAAATAAACCAAATATTTAGAAAAAGCTGGTTGAAGTCTCGCATAATGAGCTCAATACCAAAGAAAACGAAAAAAATAAAAACTATTAAAAACAAAGGTTTATGCAGATTCAAAGACAATATATAAAAATAAACTATAAATGCCGTGAAACCAAACAATGTTGGCATCAAATGAAAAGCGTGACGGAGGATAAAAACATTGTGCCGGGCCTCGCTCACTGTGCACGTTACATGGAAGCTGTGAGGCTGAAATGAGCTTTAAAGAGCAGATACACCAGCACCTGGTGGCGGTCAGGTGAACTGCAGCTTCAGGAACGTTTCAACACGGCCTCAGTATTCAGATTCGGAGGTCGTCTCTTGGTTTCTGTGCGTTGGAGTGTGTGTGTGTGTGTGTGTGTGTGTGTGTGAGAGAGTGTGGTTGCTGCTCTTTGTGGCTGCATCTGTCTGCCTCTATTGTTTGCAGGGGTCCATCTGCTGGCCTCCAGCTCAGCCCCTCCTCCCTCCTCAGACTCCCCCTGCTCAGGCAACAAACACCCCCAACCTTTCTCCTCGTCCTCCTCCTCGTCCTCCTCCTCCCCCGTCATCTCTCTGCCTCTCTGGGAAAGCCAGCTGTCCCCCTCTTCCTCTCCTCTGCCTCTCCATCACGGAGGTTCAGTGTTCAGACGCCTCGTTGATCAGAGCTGAAGAACTTCAACAACATTAGATTTCACTTTAGTGATAGAACAAGTCGACATGTAATTTAATGAAACATAATTATATATGTGCATATATAAATAAGTCATAATATAAGTCATTTCACCATAGAGAGTTAAATGAAATAACAGATGTTCGTCGTCAACTCCAAACAAGTCTAGAGCTAAAATGAGAAGTATTTTGATGTTTAATTAATCTAATTTAAGAAGTTTTTCATGCAAAAAATGCCAAACAGTGCCCAGTTTTAGCTCCTCATTTGTGACGTTTTGCTGCTTTTCTTTGTATTATTTGATAGTAAACAGACTATTTTTTTAGGTTTTGGACTGTTTGACGACATCATGTTTGGCTTTAGGGAATCTTTGGGGCATTTTTCACTTATTTAAGATCAAAAAATTCATAGATGGGTCTAGAAAATAACAAATTACGAGACAATGAAATAATTGTTAGTTTTTGAAGTATTATTTAGTATTCGTTGTAAAGCTCAGAGCTGTTTCACTCTTCACAAATGCAGATCATGAAACTTGATAAAGGTTATTATTCTGGGCTATAAACGTCTTATTCTGATCAAATGACAGAAGTGAGTATTGATCACTGAGCTGGAAGAAGTCCTCACATCAAGTCATAACTACCACAGTTAATGAGTGATTAAATTTGGTGTGTTTATGGTATTTTTGGAGGAAGTCGTAGTATTGTGATGTTTTTGTGCAGTATTGTCTCATTCTGTGCACAGCTGTGAGCTGGTTTTCTTTCAATAATTCTCAGGGGTAATTCTCAGCGGCAGATTATTTATTCGTCTTTAAAGGTGACAATTTCAGAGCACAGCGAATACTGTATGAACGACGATGACGAAAAACGACGACGTTCCAGCAAAATTAATATTGATTTACTCAAATGTATACCCTGAAAAAAATGAGTTTAGCAAAGACGCTAAGAGGGGAGGGATTTTTAAGAATGGGAACAAATAATTAAATTTCATCAGCGTAGAGCGATATGCACTGTGTGTTATTGTAAAGTAAAATGGGATCGTTGTTGGTCAGTTGGATGATAGTTGGCGCTATAAAAGAAGGCGTCCTCGACGGGTGAGAAATTGCATTTCCAGCTAGTATCAAGGCAGTTTAAATACAGTATAGAGTTTTAAAGTTAAATAAAACCATTCTAAGCTATTAAATGTTTGGTAAAGTTAATGTGATTGTTGGCTGTATCATGTAAATATTGTGTCGTTTGGAAGCGAATAGGATCCTAAAAAATCAAATAACACTTCATATTCAAGATAATGTAAATACTTGGCAGTTAAATGTACTTAAATACCTCAAGTGCTCGGTGTTAAATGATGTGTTGAAGTCGACTACAACAGGATTTTAATGTAGCTTCATGTACTCTTTAGCTCAGATAAATGTACTAGAAGTAAAAGTACAACACTTCCTCCATGAAATATTGTGAAGTAGAAGTTTTCAACACTTCCTGAGGAGCTAAATCTCAGCATCCACACTTTGACTTTTAGCGTCTCGTCCCTCCTGGTTCGTTCTTTGCCGTCGCAGCAGGAAAGGAAATCAAACCAACAGAAGCGTCTCATTTTGCTCAACAGATGTCCTTAATCCGGGCTAATCCAACATGTTAAACGGTTGTTTTCTCTGCAGCGAGCGCGGGGCGCCGACCCTGGCACCGACGCTTCCCACGGGCCTGTTGGACCTCGTCAGACCCCCTCTGGTCCTGGTCTAGTGCTCTCAGCTCCCTTGCCACACTGCCAAGTAGAGGCTGAATTAATAAAGGGCCTGTTTCCGCGGCCATATGTGAGGCTGTTTATGACAGAGAGGAAGAAAAATAACTTTTTAAATGTATTTTGGCCTTCAGTCTGCGACGTGTTCTTCCATCAGAAAACATGAATTTCAAAATAACTGGCATAGTTTTTTGGTAATACTGATTCATGATTGTCTACTCTGACTTGTTCAAGCCCTCATCAGCAACATAGGAAGCAAGCTGTCTCCTCTGATTGGTCTTTTTTTAATGTTCAATCCCATAATCCATCTTTGTTTTGTCATGGCGACTGCACCAATGTAAACCAGGGCTTTGATTGCTGCTCAGAAATGACCTTCTTTAGCATTTGAGACCTTCAATAAAATCACCGTTTTAAACTTCGTCTGACGACAGCTGAGCCTGTCGGTGATAAATCGTTCTTTTACGTTAGTAATTTGTCCCCTCAAATTTCAAATCACTCCCTTAAATAACTTTTCATTCCCTCAATTTAGTCATTCACACCCTCAAATGACTCGATGCGTTCACCCAAATTAATAATTTGTGGCCTCAAATGACTAAATCATGGTCTGAAATGACTTCATTTACCCCCCACCCCCCCTCTTGCCACGATGAGATCCAAAACCTTGAAGCTGGAGAGCATCCACAGTATCACCAGTCTTTACAGAGAAACCATCTGTTGTCCTTTTTAAAGTCATTTCAAGGCATGTCAGAGATGCAGCTTCCACTAAAATAGAAGTGTGTCCTCGTATCTCTGTCCAAGATCAAGTTGAGGTCCACGGTGTGACGGCGTTAAGGGGACGGGGATAAATGGACTGACCGTACGCCATTAATGTGAAGGAATTAATAATTTGAAGGCACCGATTATTTAAAGAACAGGTACGTACATTTAAAGGTCAATCAAAGTCAATTAACTGAGCAGAGAAATGGATAATGTGACAACACGAGATATAATCTGGTTAATGTGATCAGCTGTATTGATGCATGATTAGTGAATACAGAGTTTTAACCTGCTTAGACCGAGCTGAGTAACTAGTTTACTAAACGCGCTCCTCACCAGACGGTGGCAGCAACTCACGGTTAATAACGAAAAGGGAAGAAGAAGAAACCATTTTGCTGTTGTTTTGTGATTTAAGGACGGACAGTGACGACCTCATTGCGCTGTAGAGGCTGGATGCGGGTTGGGCCGGGTTCAGATTTGGTCGCGTCATACTTTACATGGTGCCTCCTGTTCAGTGCTGGGGTTTGTTGTTTACGTGACGACACATGAACGCAACACACAGGCGGTAAATATTCACGTGGCCGAGCTAAAGATGGAGGACGTTTTAACGCTGCAAGTCCTTTTAGTTTTTTCTCTCTGGTGCTTTTAGTGAAGCGTGATGTTGACAGGCAGCCATTTAAATTACACAAATCTCTTGCTGTCTATATTCAGTGAACGTATCATCTATCTATTTAATGTTTGATTAACTAAAGCATATTTATAACAGTTGATTGAGGCTTTGGGCTTTCTGGTTTTACTATTGGCACATAGACCTCGTCGTCCTGTGGAAACCATGTATCTCCAAAAGGTCTATTTGTTTTATTTGTGGTAATGCATTTCTTAGCTGTCCTTTGGGTTTTTAAATGGTTTATTTAGCTTAAGAAGCAGGAGACTTTTCTCAGCCTCCAAGGAACTTCAGTTTTCTGAATCATTGAATTTGGAGATACATAGAGATTTGGCTTCTACTTCTTCTTAATACAAACATCCCGTTTTCTCTCTATCCTGTTGTCTTCTCAAAAACTATTCTGTTCACTGAATTTTAATGGTGTTTTGGACATTTTTCACTGATTTCTGACATCTTAACACCAAACAATTCACAGATAGATGAATGAAATTGTTAGTTACATCCTCAGGCCACCTGGTGAAGACACTGGCAGGTGCAGGATCACGGTCTCTCCGGCGTCTCTATAAAGTGAACTGCTGAGAACAGCGTCGGCCAATCAGAGGTCGGGGTCGGTGTGAATTGAACACGCTTCTGTAGCTGCAGACGTCTCACGTGGAGTTAGAATGAAGGCGTAACGTCCTGTTTCAACAGTAATTAAATCATGTTGAGGAAAGTAAGGAGGTCAGTCTCGAGGTGTGGACACATACAGGATCTTAAAGCACGAGCATCTCAGCTGTGTCCTGATTCAGCCTGACGTGTAACAGTGACCCCATTTACACGGAGGATCAGACCAGATCTCAGCAAAGTGTAAACGCACCCAAAGGCGGATTGAAATCAGATCGTTCAGACGACCTCTGGAGGAGGTTTGAGACTCACTCTAGCCAGATGTTGATGCATCCGTCTCTCCAAGACACACACAGTATGTCATCTCCCCCCCCCCCACAGTGTCTCTGCGTCAGTCAGCAGTGTGTGGAAACATCCGCTCGCTGTCTGATGTTGTTAACACATCCACGCTCTGTCTCCTCCTGATAACAGCTGCTGACGTTTCACTGAAATCAGCTGATTATTCTCATTAAAGCAACAAGGAGAAACAGCTGCAGCAGGTTCTGATCCCTGATCAGTTCAGCCACTGAATGATCTGTGTGGGTGAAGGAGCTAGCTAAACTGTTCTAACTAAGCTCTTCTTCTGGTGTTTTTGTCGGTTAGCAAACGGCTTTAGGTGCATCCCCACCTCCTTCTGGCCTGGAGGAGGGCCGACCCTGATTGACATGTAGATTGTGATTGACGGATTGTAATCTGTCCAACAGATACGCTGATATGTGGCTGAGAGTAAATAAAAGTGTCTTAAATCTCATCTGGATTTTATTAAGACCTTTGAAATGACATGTTGAAATGGGGCCAGTGTATTAAAACTCTTCCTGAGTGTGAACATGGCCGACAGACCTGCACAGAGACGCTAACCATCCATTTAATCAGCACCAATAACGTCTCCTGCTGCTCTTTCTGCCATTTTTCATCCTCTTATTATCTGCGATTAGGAGAGCAGAGTTAAGATGATCAGTGGACGCAGCAGCAGCTCTATAATTTCTCCTCGGCTCTTCACTTAATATAGACTTTGACCTTTCAGTGCTTTGTCGCTGCCGCCGCTGCCACCGGTCAATATTCTCCGCTCTCGCTGAAGGTGCGAGCCGGTTCAGTCGGCAAATAAATGTCTTCATTACAGCGACGGCCCCGAGCCACATTCCTCTCCACGATGTTCAGATCATTCCTGCTGCAGCCGCTGATTCAGTTTGGCCTCCGATGAACGCTGAGGGCTCGGCCACGACGCTCGGTCGAGGACAGATTAAAGTTTTCACAGGTGAGCGAGTTATAAGCGGCTCTGTGGGTCAGTGTGCGATGGACGTTTGCTTTACTAACTAAACAGACGGCCGAATTAGATTCTGTGAAATACTTTTATTTATTTTAAGCTTTATTAGTTTGTCAAAGCTCTGAAATCTGGCACAATTTTACATACAAAATACTCAAAAGTCAAAATGATGAGATGCCAAGTCTGAATTCTGACTTTTGAACTCAAAATTCTGAGTTTTACTAAATTATTTTTAATTAGTGTCCATCAGTTTGACTCATCATGAGTATTGTGTCACTCTTAATATTTATTTTCCTTATTTTTGGAAATGGGCTTCCATAGATCTGGAAAAGAGTTTTTACTTTTAATCTATAGAATTGCAGGAAAGTTTCCACATTTATGTGCAAACTTTTAAAAAGGGAAGACGCAGATCTAAAACAGATCTATTTGTTTTACACTTGTTAACTTAGTAACACCGCAATAATTATACATCTTGTGGCATTTTATAGCTGCTTTTGCTTTTGTTGCTCTCCTGAATTGATTCGTCTTTTCAGCATGTTGTATTTGCTGTTTCTAATTGTTTACTCCTGTAACACTGGACGGCAGCTACGTGCTTATGTTGCGTCTACACTAATCAAAGTCTGGTTGTAGAAGTATTTTCCTGAATCTGTTTTTTGTTAATAATCTCCTAAATGGTAAATGGACTTCACTTATAAAGCGCTTTTCAACCTTAACAGTTCCCAAAGTGCCTTTACAGATTGGTCTCATTCACCCATTCACACTTGGGGTTCAGTGTGTTGCCCATGGACACTTCGACAGGAGGAGACAGGGATCAAACCCCCGACCCTTGGATCAATGGACGACCCGCTCTGCCTCCTGATCCACAGCCGCCCCATAAATATTCCTCAACATAGAAACACAGGTTCTGGTTAATTGAATCTCACTGTGCGTTTATATTCTGACCATCAGTTTGAATTATTTCAACTTTGTTTCTGAAAATTAGCTTTTTTCTGTCAGTTTGGAGGATGTCTCTAAATACTACGATACCCATGAGCCTCAGCTGCCATTACTATAGAAAAGAGGGCAGTCAGAGGTGGCCTCTTCTCCACCTCAGCCAAGACTAAAAACCTTATTTATTTGCACTGAGATCAATTAGTGTAAACATTCAAGATTTGTATAAAAAACTGCTTTAACAGTATATTGATCCAGGAGTTTACCCATAAACAGCTGCACGCTCCTTCACCTGTCAGACAGGAAGAGCATGTTCCCCTTCACCTGCAGTCACCTGCTGCTGCTCCTCGCCTGCTGGGCCTCTTCCTCGCTGTCGACGGCGAGGTGAATCCCCACCCCTCTCTCCCCGAGGCTGATGGGAAGTGACAGGAAGCGGAGTAATGAAACAAGCGTGCGCACACAACACAAGCTGAGTTTTTATTACAACGAGGGCTGAGCTGTGTGTCTTTAACAAACTCCGAGAGGATTCTTTTTCTTCTCTTGTTTTATTTTGCTCTGGCTGTTTTCATGCACATACCGGCGTTCCTGCTGTGTGGGCTGAGTGACATGTCTCTATAGCAACATTTCTGCGTGAGCTCGTGATGCTGCAGGAATGAAATGAAGGCAGACATCCCTCTCTGGCTGGTCCTTTCACCCTCTGAGCAAACATGGCTTCAGTCTGAAACCACAGAGGCAGACACGAGCGGGCTGACATGCTATTTAACTTGTAATAAAAGCAGAGAGGGGGGTGTCGCTCTGCCGATAGGGAGCGTGAGATTTGATCATTTATTTTTTATTGAGAGGAGCTGCGGTGAGAGCAGCAGGCAGCATCAGCATGTCACAACACCCTCCATTACATTTCACTTTTTCAACAAATCAACACGTCCTCGCTGTGCGGCGTGGACTGAAATAGGTTGAAGATGTAGAAAAAGGCGTGTTTGAACCCTTCCATCCTACACTCGCCTCTTTTATCAACTTCCATTCATCTGTGCGGCGCAGTGGCTCTGTCACTTCTGAAAACCCAATTAGCATAGATTGGCGATTGAAATCTCAGTGATGATGATAGCTGGAAACTCGCAGCAGGCTCGGCTCAGAAACCGTTTTGTTTCTGTTTTGGCATTCGGTCGGTGAAATATCTTCTGGGCACTTTGCTGAAAAGTTAATTGATGATAAACAAACCAGAGTTTGATGCTGCTGCTGTGATATTCTGTTTTAGTCTCCCCTCCAAAAAATAAAAGAAATCAAAGAACCCGAAGGCAGCAGGCCGCTGGAAGAACAGTGATTAGGGTATTAATCGATTGAAGAAACATTGTCTCTAATTCTGTTTTTGTGATTGAAGTTTCTCTGTTTGGCTCTGTTTACCTTTTCTTTTTTCTCTTTCAGTGCAGCCAAACTACTGTTGACTCTGTAATCACTATGATATGTTAATAACCAGAATGTTTGTTCTTTTAGAAAATAATTTAAATATTTTTAAACTTCATTGACAGCAGCTTAACTGTCAGTGGAACTTTACACTTCTTTAAGTTTGTTTTTCATTAAAAGCTGCTGGAAGACTTTTAATGTAAAAATAAATATGTTCAGGAAGTGTTGCGGTTCACTGAAACTCGCTTAACAGCAATCAAAGAAACAAAGTAGAAGTGATTGGAAGGAATTCATATTTTCTTCTAAAGAGATACTTAGATCTGTCTCTCTTCTCTAACAGAACTCCAGTTTTTATTACCTGATTATTTCCTTCTACTTTGCTGTTTTATCGTACGCTTCCTACATACAGTACGTTTCAGATTAAAAGTCTCGGGTAAGAGAGAGATAATGCTCGTAAGTGCTGAGTTAAACTGACAGGAGCTCAAAGTAGAAGCGACTGGGAGTAATTATAGAATAAAAACAGTATTGGTGTTAAACAGAGTGACTCTGCTGTTGTTATAGTGATGAGGAAATTAACTTTATATCAACAGCAAATTAAAACAGCAGATCACAAAACAGGGAGGCTTCTTACTAAAATATCAAATAACCTCATAAAACAGGAGAAATTTGAAATGAGGCCTTTATGTAATATAAGAACTTTTACAATAAAAGCAACTGTTGACCTTAATAAAGAAATGATAGTTTGATTAAAAGTCAAAAAACAACCTAAATGTTTTTTATTTACAGTGAAATAACAGATAACACAGGGAAGTAATCTGTTTGTAGTTAAACATCTCTTATGTGTTTAATTGCTTATCAGAGTTGTCATATATCCACTAATCAATAAATCGATCGATCATTTCAGCGTGGGTTGTGGACATTTCCTGTTGTCGGTTCAATACAGCAGCTGATGCTGTGTCTCATTCCGATGGACTCTGTTTCACGTTTAGAAAATTAGACTCGGGGCGTGTTTGATTTGCATTTAAATGGATTTATTGTCCGCTGTCGGTGTGACGGGCGGAGACTGATCACATGATCAAATTGTTGTTGTTTTTTTTTCTCTCTGAGAGGAAATTAGGAGTCTGGATTTAATTCAGCTGCCTGGATGTAACCGTGTGGGATCAGAGTTTGGCTGGACGCCTTCTTGTGTTTGTTGTTTGGCTGCATAATGAACATTTTAATGTGCTTGTTATCTGCTGTTTGACAAAAGCAAAGGAGCAGTAATAATACCACCACTACTGCTGAATATCATCTGTAGCACGTTATTGATTCTGTCAGTCATGCCTGACTTTATATGAAGCAGTCAGCAACAGGCAAGACTGTTTATTATGTGAAACTATATGACAGCTGATTATTCAGGTTACCTGTTTTACTAAAGCTACGCATATACAGAAAATAAACGTATTATATATTGTAGCTGGAACCAGTTATTGTACCAACGATGCTACGAGATCTTTAGCTTGTAGACAATTTGGTTTCTGCTTCAGTAAAAAAAATGTTCTTTACTTGACACTTTGTAGTAAATTAGTTGAAGTGGAAGCACTGAAAAAAATTAGTTGGAAATTGAAGCAATGAAAGAAGCTGATGTGAACGTACCAAAGGAGAAGTCGGATGAAGTGTGAGCACTGAGAGGAGCTGAACAGTCTAATATATGTTTGTGAAGACTGGAAACTGGATTGGTCAAAGCTACATGACTTCAGCGGTTCAGTTTCCTGCTGCACTTGAAGCATAAAACTTCCACTCAGCCTTTTGGTATCTTTCAAAGTGTAGTGCTTCGTTTAAAGTTCGAAAGAAGTCTGTAGCTTAAAGTATACTGAAGAAAATTTGTGTCGCCCAAACCCTTTGTCTTGGGACTTTTGGGAGCAGCTGCCTTCAGTGAAGGATTTTATTCTTTTTTCTACCTGCTGATATCCAGTATGTAACAAAAGGCTGATATCTTTTCGTTGTATTACTAAAACATTCATCAGTTCAAACCTAATCTGAGCCGAGGAGAGTTCAGGACATGGGTCTGACTTTATCAGACCGGTCTTCCCGTGCTCGTCTTTGTCCCAGGAGGCTTGCATTCAACTCGATCTGAGCGTCCCGCTGCAGAGTCACAATTAGATGTTCCAGACGAACCTGCCCTCCCTCACAATCAGATCCTGAATGGATGGGGAGTGCAGGTTTTGTCGCGCTGACACATGCGACAGTCGCCGGGAGCCAGAAACACCTCTGGAGTGTTTTCCTGCTGGGTCACAGCCACCGGTCCCGCTGCTATTCGAACAGACTGTGTTTCCACGCTGTGTTTGCTGGCTGAACCGCCACCTCCACATGTGGGGCAGCGGGGACCTCGGCCCCTGATGCTCCCCTTTGCCAAACTGTGGGCGAGGGGCCAGACTCTGTCCTGTGTGCCCCTGTTGATAAGCTGTCCCACTGCCAGGGGAGGGGGTTCGTTTCTGCAGGAAATCAATCACCAACAACAGCAGCGCTGTTTGACTTTGGAACAGAGCTAGGAAGAGTCCACTTACTCAAATACTGTACCCAACACCAGCTCAGGGGTTCTGGTATTTTCTGCCTCCTATGCTGCCCAATCAACATCTTGTATCTCCAACTTTTTCCAAACTGGCTATAAAAGTTGAGATTGAAAGTTCGTTCTTGACAAAACAATCTCGCCACAAGGTCCATTTAGTAGCTGTTCTGGACCTTTTAGCTGTTTCGCCCAATGGCCTTGGAATTGTAGATGTTTGAGTTTCCATGGATGACACACCCTTTAAAATGAACATTTACAATTCCAGCAGACCAAGGCAAACTCCACTGGATCATGAAGATCAGGCATCATGAAGGGCTCCAGAACAGCTACTAAATGGACCTTTTTGGTGGGATTTTGTCAGCTTGAGAGGAGAGACTTTTCATCATGTTTTCACCTTGAATACTTGAGTACACTTCACAGCTTATTCTTTTTCTCTTTTACTGACGTACAATTGTAAGCGCAGGATCTTTTAAGGGAGTATTTTGCTATTGTTGTATTACAAAAGTGAAGAATTTGAGTTTTTCTTCCATCACTAGGAGGAAAAAGGACAAACTGCAGCCGTCCGTCTCCTCAGCACCTTTCAGGACTGAAGGGCCTCGTTGGTAAATGGCGTGTAAACAAAGAAAACGTCTGGCAGCTGCACTGATGGAAATCTGAACAGCTACTAATGCGTTTTTCAGCAGCCCCGTTATCTCAAAGGCACACTATCAAAACAGAGTACATAATGAGTGCGGATAATCCTGTCCGCTCGCTGGATCTGCAGTAAACAGCGCCGAGCGGGCGGGTGACCTTAACTGTGGCCGTCAAGCGGTGGCAGCGTTCTCAATTAAATCCTGCCCGACGATTTGGGAAAGAGCAGCGTGTTCACAGATACTCTGATATCTGTTCAGCTCAAACTGAATGCAAAGCAGAACATTTGTGAAGTCTACAAAGGAAACAAAGTTAGTGCTGCCTGAGTGAAGCGTTTTAACATATTTCTTTAGCACGTCACCTCTCAAACCCTTTTTTCATCCCTTTAATTTCCCATTTAGTATGTTTAAAGATGCCACCTCTAACTGTTATAGTGCCCCAAATCTCCCAATCTCTTCAAGTTGTAGCTGAAGTAGTGAAAGAAATTTAGGCGGGAGATTAAATTTAAGCACTAAAAGGTTTAAGCCAGTTGAATTGAAAGTGCTGGAGATAGTTAAAGGGTCACTTAAATGTCTGCAATGAAAGGAATTGAAGTGACAGAAAAGTTGGGGATGTTGGGGCACTAACTCAAACTAATGAGTTAACAGTTAAGTTTCAGAACAGGAAGAGTGATCTGGGATGAAATTGTGAGCTTTTCAGACCTTTTGAAACATTTTTTTTGTTTGAGTAATAGTTGTAGCTGAAGTTGAAGCGCTGAAAGGAGTTGAAGTGACTGTTGAACTGAACTTTCCTATGTAGCAGGTTAAAAGGTTCTCTAACTATGAATGTATGTTTAACTAGAAATGGCAACTTTTTCTGAAGATGTGTACTTGCTTCCGCTGAAACATCGACTTGTTGCATGTTTGCAAGGAGGTGTTGTATCTATCACTTTTAATGTAGAGGGAAATAAGTGAAGGCGTCAAATTTTATGTTAACTTCCTCAAGGTACCAGAGTCTCTGTACTCAGTTACTTTTAACCTCTGGATATCCGCCATGTCACGTGGACCCCCCTTGCCTTTCCTCTCAGCTGACACTGTGCACAGTGCAGCTGTTGCTGAGCTCTGCCAGCTCCTGCTGCTTCAGAACAGATGACCGGCCCGCTGGTTCCAGCTGACTTGTCTATCTCGAGCACTTTAACGGGAGTGCTCCCAAAAGTTTCAATTAACATACTCCCTCAGCCAGCAAACAGCAGTGGTGATCTGTGTGGAGAGGAGCAGGGAGGATCTGCTATCTCTGAGCACCAAGCCCCGCATGACAGGCCGACTCCTGCTGCTCCGGCACACAAATATGGAAGCTGATAAATGACAAAACTACTGAGGAAGCACAAAGAAAATCAACCTATAAATTCAGATTTGAGAAATCCAGGGAAGGATTTGTAAGCTCACAACAAGTTTTGAGACCATGCAAGCACGTGGTCACTATCTGTAAAGCTGCTTGGTTTCATTATTGGCAGTTTGGGAGGCGGGTTATGGCATGGTACTTTTGTGGCCGTTTTTCTGTAGTTATTTTTCACGGACGTAGCTAGCTAGCTATGTGGCAAGATAACGTTTCCATTTTTAGTCCCACCTGCAAAGCTCCGATTGGCTGTTTCTCCAGTCGACGGAAACAACCATCAATAAGCGCAACACCAGAACCATTTGTATCGCTGAAGAAGTCCGAGATGTAGGCAATGATTTAGAGATCTGACACCACTTAGCAATCACATGACAACACCCCAACAACAACCACCCTAAACACCCCAGAAACCTCAGTAGCAACTAACACCAGCACCTTAAAACAACCACCTGTTAATGTTTGAACTCACTCTAACAAACATCAATTAATGCCCTAAACATGGCCTAGTAACATCATAGCAACACCTTAGCTTTGAAAATGCAACAAGCATTTCTTACTTATAAAGCACACTTACATTATTTTTTTTTTTTTAAAGGAAAATTAAAGCTTTTCTAGATTGTTTTGCACTCAGTGGTTTGTGTTGTTAATAAACTTCCATTCTGGGCAAATATCCATGAGCTTTAGACCGGCCCCACACGGACAGATGCATCTTTCCAGCTCCAGTATACACAGTTGGTGGTGATTTGCATCACTTTGATGTGCACCAGCTTGGAGTCGGACAATATGCCGAAGTGAATCACCAGCTCCCAAAGGCAAGTTAATGCGTGTAGCTGCAGAAAATTGGGCATGCATCAGAAAGCCCATTCCCCGTCTTCATGGTGTCCAGTCGTCATTAGAGCGGCTCTGTGAGGATGAAAGGTGAGCGGCGAGTGGACGCTGATGAAAGCTACTGCAGCCTGCGTCAAATTTAACTCAGCCAGGAGAAAATAGCTCGTTAAGACGCAGACCCTTAAAACGTTAGTAAGATTTCCTCACACAAATTGTGCCCTATCAGGTGGAACCGCCTGGTCAAGGGTCAGCGTGTCACCCAAAGTCTTCCAGTGTGATCCACCAATGGCTACGCGCTGTAATGAAAGTCATTTGCCGTCTTGTAGCTTCATGCTGATTGATTTTTGGGTACGTGTGCGTTCCGACTCAGGCCGGACCTCCACAGCTATCTGTTATACAAGTTGCACGGCACTCTCAAGGGTCGTGTTGATGCCCAGCAATATATAAAATGGCTCCTTGGGAATTAAGTCTTTTATTTGTCAGGCAAGAAGAAGCACCTTTCAACCGATTACTGCGCTCTGTGTTGGACAAGACAAATGTGCTGAAGAATTAGAGGCACTCGTTTTGTCTCTGTGGTGTTTTCTTTTGCACCCTGCGTACATTAGAGGCCCCTCTATGTCTGAAAATCCATACCTGAGGGGCTGTAATGGCACGATATGTGCAATCAACTCCTCCCTTAGAGGCACTTATGTGATCCTGTAGGTGACGGGGATGATACCGCTTGGCAGCCGGCCCGAATGTCAAAAACAAAACAAAGAAAAGCACAGCAGATCTAGTAAATGCTTAAATATGTCAATGCGGTTTGGTCTCACAAAGACCTCCAGTGAAATGGCTGCTCTTCTGTCAGGATTTTAAGCAGAGTTTGGAATCGGCAGAGGCTAGTTCAGTAGCCGTCTTATCCTCAGACGAGATGGAGATAAAGATGGAGGTCAGTTTGGTCTCTGTGTGTCCAGTAGAGAGAGATGTCAGGCCCAAAGTTTCCCTTTTTCTACAGGAGAAATCCCAGAAGCTCATTTAACAACACTTAATGCTGATTTCAAGATATTTCCACTCTCTCAGCCATTTGGATAAAACAAATATTCCACCAGCGGCACAATAAAAAAGATTTTTAGGCTGTTTCACAAGTTGTGACAGTATCCCAACAATTCTGGATTTCTGAGGCCAGTATCATATTTCAGATTATTCGTCCAATATTAATTCTTTGCCATACATACATTACAAACATTTTTCATAAGGAATCCTGAAATGTTATTATTTGTGACCGAGATATGTTCTAACTTGCAGCAGAGAAATAAACTTGTCAGTTCTCTCTGATAGTTCTGATCAATAATATCAGCATTCCTTCTGGGCTTTTCAAAGATCATCAGGGATTTGTCTTGTGACTCAGTGTAATGACAACATACAAGAGGCAAAAACTGGGGCTAGTCCAGGATGTATGCTGGCTAGCTTAGCACAAAGACTGGAAGCAGGGGGAAACTGCTAGCATAGCTCCATCAAGGGCGAAAAGATGCGCCTTCCAACAACTCCAAAGCTGATTGGTGACTGGTGTCTCCAAGAGTCAGCTGTTTTTTTTGACAGCAGAGTTAAGATAGAGCTCAACTCTGACAACTCTTTAATGGACTGTAATATATTAAGGTCTTTTTAATGGGTTTTGTGCATGGGTTAAGGGTTTTATTAAGGGGTAAAAACCCCTCATATTTTTCCAATTACCATGAAAAGCACCTCCGAGTTTGCTACTTTAAATTATGTTTTCAATTGAGGTGCAAATTCATTAGTGGCTTCCTAATATAGGGTTGAGTAATTAATAGTTAAAGGGTTCTAATACATTAAAGGTTTTTAATGGGGTTTTCTGCACGGATAAAGGGGGTTTAAGAGGCAAAAACAAATGAAAAACAAATAGATTACAGAAAAGCACTTATAGTCATCCCTGAATAGAAACATTCAGGCTTTTAAATCAATGCAGGGCTTTCATGCTACTGTAGGCTATATGAAAATTCTTATCCCTTAAACAGTGCGGCCATCTATTAGTCCGTTCAGTATCCTCTATAAATCCCTTAATTACATCATTATCAGGGGGTAAATGAATTGTATTTCAGTGCTTTAGCTAATATATAGCTGCTAAAACCACACTACTACACCTGTTCAATAAAGAAGATTACCCCCCCCCCCAACAGAGCCAGCAGACTTGTGGTGTTCAGTCAGGCTGCATTTTGTTGACTTATTTAAAGCCGTTAATATTTGAAGATCTTTGGTGCTGCTGTTGTTTCTGCGCTGCACCTCCTGCTGCAGATATTTGATTAGATGGTGTGATCAGTTTCTATCTGTGGATGTAGGTCGACTGTTTGAAGCTGTTTATCCTTCTCTTTGAGTGGTTGCTGCTCATGGTAACATCCGCAGTAACATGCATCATTTCTAATGAAAGAGCTGCTGAATCTTGGAGTTGTGTTGCAGTTTATTTCTTTGTAAGTAAATCCTCCTTTTAATCAGATTCCAGGTGGCTTTAAAAGGGTCTTGGAGCATCTTAAATGCGGCTCCCTGATACCTGCTGTTATCATCACGTTCTGTATTTTCCCCCTTCATTCACTTTCTCCTCGGCTCTCTCCGGGAGGGACCGGTCTCTGCTCTCCAGACTGGAGAGACTTTAAATGAGTGACCTTTGAGACAATCAGAGGTGCCCCGGCTCCAACAAATGCTGAATGGCGAGCGGTGGCCCCTGGGTCCTGATGCAGGCGGCTGCTCCGGCTGCCTGTGGATTACATTGATCCCCTGAAACAATGGGGCCCCACCATGCTCATTGTTGAGGGGAAATTAATAAATAACAAATGAATAAATGCAGGGGGCTTTCTGTAGAGTCGGGGTTGAACACTCTACGCTCTGGAGGCCTCGACTGAAATCATCTGCACAGAAAAGAGTTTCCTCTTCTTTTGTCACTGAATCTCAGTGAATCTGGGTTACTTTCCTTCTCACACAGTCAGCAGGTTTACAGGCTGAAAGCTGAATCTGACCTACTTACTGGACTCTTATATAACCACTTTACTGCTGTCCAACTCAGGTACATGTAAAACATCCATCATAGAAGATTAATTACTAAAATAAGAAGAAACTAGATATATGTACCTTTTTATTAAGATTTTTGTTGCTCTGGTAATATCGATATTCAAAAGTAAACACAACCTGATGATTGATGATGAATCAGCCAATAGTTGCTTTGTAAACAAACAGACCAAAAACTCCCACACACACACCGTCCTGCTGCCCCAAATAACCTATACTAGAGCACCAAATGTGGATTCATCCGCCGCTGAACAAGGTCCCCAACAGATGCACCATTTCCTCCTGTTTGTTTGATTAAAAACTACAGCGAGCAGCTGTTTTAAACATGGAACTACATATCTGTGAGGTGTTTTTTTTCTTCAGTAGGAACCAATGGGCTCGGAGCTGAGAGCCACAGACAGGAAGTGAGACAGTACTGACTACTGAACAGTGAAAACTAACTTAGCTGGATGAGAATTAACAGGATCATTTGAGCTGGATGGAAGTGATAAGAAAGCGTCTGAAACGCTCCTCAATCAGCACATTAGAGCAGATTTGGACACAAAGCAGAAAACTGGATCTCCTGAAGAAACGCCACCTCCCCTACAAACCCCTGCACCCCCTGAAAACACTGCCAGTCCACCTTAAAGCTGCAGCCTCCAGCTTCTGTTTTAAGGAGGACGACCTGATTAGTAATGCAGCAGCGGGGCCCCCTGTCTTCCCCCTCACCCCCTCACAGCACTCTGGGTGGATAATAGAGAGCTCTAATGGTGAGCTTTTTTGGGGGGGCAGACTGGGGGATGGAGGCTTTTTCCACTCTTTCTTGTGAAATCAGATGTATGCATAGTGTATGTATGTGTGTATATATAATATATGTCTGCTTCTGCTTGGCATTTGACGTTGTTTGAGCGCCTTGCCGATGTATTTACAAGGTAATTACTGCAGCGAGCGACGACACTCGGGTCTGAAAATGCTTTCAAACTGTAAGCCACATCGCCTGCACACAAATCCTTTATTTTTCTTTTTTTCAGCAGATGCACAAACTGTCTGCTTCTGCCAAAGAAAAAGAAATCCCCTCCCCTCCCCTCCCCACAGACCCACTGTAGACCGTAGAAAGGCACAAAAAAGGCAGCGTCGGCATGAGAAGGGTCACCGGGATGGAATATAAAATATTTAGTCTCTTCTTTGCAGTGGTGCGAGGGTGAAGCGGAGGGGAAAGCGAGATGTACTTATCTCTGCTTTAGAAGATGTATTTTTCTTTTCCAGGCGGAGGAGGAGGAGGAGGAGGATGGGTGTGGGCGGGGTCTGAGTGTGTGATGATGAGGCCAGTGTGGTGGTGGGGGGGGCAGCAGGACAGCAGCAGTGTGTGGACGGAGACGCTGAACTCTGTTTGACATTAGAGTTTAAAGTAAAGACGCAGTAGAGCTGCTTTCTGTTTCCACACAGCGTTCAGAAGCTAAACTGGCTCTATTTCTTACATTTCTTCATATTGACAAAGTATTAATTGATGATATCTTTTGGTTTTCAAAGTGTTTCCACAAAGTCGTTTGACCTCCAGGAGTATGTCGTCATCCCATCTGGGAAACATCTGGCAAAAATCTAAATAAATGAACTAAACATAGTAATAACAGCAGCGTTGGCAGTACTAGTTGCAGTAATTCTGGTAGCAATAGTAGTAGTAATACAACAGTAATGGTAATATAATAAACTTTATTTAAATAGCACTTCTCTTAACAAGGTTACAGAGTACTTTACAGGAAAAAACTAGTAGTACTAACACTTAAATTAAGTTGAAGTAGTAGTTGCAGCAGTACTAAAATTAGTACAAGTAGCATAAGTACTACTACTCCTGGCAGTGGTGGTAGCAGCAGTAACAGTAGTTGTGAAAGTTGAAGTAAGTGTTAGTGGCAGCAGTAATAGTTGTAGTAGTGGTATTAGTAACACTTGTAAGAAGTATTACTGGTATTAATCTCACGTGAGAGTACTACTGGTATGACACAAAAACTTCAAACTTAACTAAACATTAACAGCTGGAATAGTAGTTGTAATAGTTGTAGTAGTTGTAGTAGTTGCAGTAAAAGTACAAGTTGTGGTGGTAGTAGTAGTAGTGGTGGTGTTGATGTGTAGTACTACTTAGTACCAGTAACAATAGTAACACTAGTAGTAGTTGTGAGATTAGCAGAAACATTAGTAGTCATAGTAGTTGTATTTGCAGTAGCAATAGTGGAAATACTTGCAGTAATAGTAATTGTAGTAGTAATGAAAGAAGTAGTACTAGAAAGGTAGTGACTGTAGTGATTGTACTAGTCTTGTAATAGTAGTAGTGTTAGAAGTACTTGGTAATAACAGTAGCAGTAATAGTAAGTAGTATCGGTAGTAGTTTTATTATCTTTGATTTAAAACAAATATTAATTGTGCACATTCATTCACAATCAGGTGTTGGTGTCAATACTCTCAATACTATGAGTACTCTCAATACTCGCAGTACTATGAGTACTCTCAATACTCGCAGTACTATGAGTACTCTCAATACTCGCAGTACTATGAGTACTCAGTCGTGCTGCTGATGGTAACTGTAGTTTTAGAAGAAAGTTGTAAACTGAGTCACTGTCTCTCTGACGCTGGCTCCTGTCTGTCTCTCTGACGCTGGCTCCTGTCTGTCTCTCTGTGTCTCCCTGCAGAAGCTGGCAGTCAGAAGTTGTCCTGTAGGGACGACTAAGCCGCTGTCTCTCATCAAGCCTCCCAGCCAGGGCATCGCCATCTCCGTGGTGCCGGCCAAGGCTCCCGTTTCCATGGTGACCGCACACATTAACGGACAGAAGGCGGCGAGCTCGGAGCCGTTGCAGACGTCCCCCATCAACCTCCAGACGGGGGGGAGGGCAGCGGCCGCCGGAGTCCACCCGTTCAACAGCAGGAGAGCCGGAGAGCTGCCTCCCTCTCAGGTAAAACCCCTGACGACACAACACCTGAGCACCTGCACGGGAGGGAGGGGCCAACTAACCCCTGTGCAGGTGAGACCGCTGTGTTGGTGCAGAGCGCCCCAGCTCCTGCGGTGAGGGTGGAGAAGCTTCTGTGCAGTTTCTTGGTGATTAACCATCTTTCATCCAGACTTCCTGGTTTGTCATCTTCTACATGAACCTGTAACATGTACAAGACGCAGCCTCTCTCTCGTCCCACTGAGCAAGTAATCTACATACTCGGCTCTGATTGGACAGTTATCTTCTCCTGTTGCCACCATACCAACAGTCGTCAAAGTAGTTTATTTCCTGAAGCGTTCTTCTTCTTCCAGTCCTGGAGTTGCAGCTCTGTTGTAGAAATTTAAGAAGCTGTTGACCGCGTTGATCTTCCTGCTCTTCAAAGTTATTTTACTTATTTGAGTGAAGCAGAAAACGTCTCTGTGTGCTGAACCTTTTTCATCTTCCCCCTCATCACGTTGTGGCCGAGCCTGCATGTTTTTTAAGGTTCAGTTTGCAGTAGCATCTACAGTGTTGTGAATCCGTATGTGTGAATGCAGTTTAATCTAGTGTGTGGTGGGAGGTGGCTGACGGAGGCAGAGAAGCAGCGCTGCTCAAAAATCTGAAGCTTTGATTGTGTGTAGTTTTTATTCCCACCATTTTTTTGCCGTCTCTTCGACGTGTAAGACACATATTTAGGTTTGTGGACCTGACAAACAGAGAAAATCTAACTGTTGTTGGATTCGCTGTATCGGACGTTGTGTTTTTCCCTCCGAGTGTCTGTTAGGATTCAGGCCACAGCGCCTCGTCTGCTCCACACTCTGTATTCAGCACCATCACCTCCATCAGCACACAGCCGGGGATCAGAGCTTCACGCTCAACACTGGCAGCCTCCACACTGTTACTGTAATTGCACGGCCCCATAGAGAGAGGAGGGCCGAGCCTCGGGGCCCTCAGGCTCCTGCTTTATGATTCCTCCGTCCGTCCAGCAGATCTGACTCTCCGTCCGTCAACGAGTCTTATTCAAGATGGAACATCTTATCATGAAACCTTAAACAGACAGCTCAGTTCTCTTTTAGTGTTTTGTACTAAAAACACTAAATCATTCATCCGTCAGTGTGAAGCTTCTTAATTCCTGCAGTTAGAATCTCTCACAGGCTTTGATCAATACTCAAATAAAAAAAGAACATTTGAAATAAAGATATGGACTTGAATTGGTAACAAATACTATTTATAATGGCTGCAGCTAACAATTATTCTCATTATTTACTGATTTTTTTCGATTAAGTCAGAAAATAGTGAAAAATGTCCGCCACAGTTTCCCAGAGTCAAAGATGCCGTCTTCAAATATCTTGTTTTGTTCGACCAACAGTCCAAAACCCAGAGAGAGAAGCTGAAACCAGCTAATTAGCTTTCTGCTTAATAATTAACTTAAGTGATTAATTGATTATCAAAATTGTTGTCATCTACTTTATGTAAATATGTATAGTATAAATATATAATTGTAGGTATGAATAATAAGTACAATATACATATAAATATAAAAAAGCACATTGTTATATACTGTATACACATAGTATACAGTAATATATAATAGAAGTTAAAGGATACTGCGATACAGTCTGGTATATTTGAATAGTTGATGAGGTTCAGGGAGTTCAGGATCCAGTCACTGCTCAGAGCGCTGTGATTGGCTGTAACATCCCAGTCCTGTGGTTGGGATGCAGCGTGGGTCTGAGGCTCCGACACAAACGCAGACGTTTGCTGCGATAACGCTGCTGCGTTTCATCAATGTGTCACTGTGGAGAAGCCCAGACTCCCCCCCCCTCCTCCTCCTCCGTCATCTGGACTAAACCCCCCCCCCCCCCCAGCCTCCCCGTCGGGCTGCCGGGCGGTGCAGGTGAGCGGGTCAGGCAGCAGGCTCGTCTCCCGGCTCTTTATGGCTGTATTGTTCAGAGGGAGTGGGCGCTCTTCACCCAGCTGCCTGCGCGAGGCAATAAAGAGGAGAAACCCCTCGCAGGCCTCCACGCTTTCCTCGCCTCCATCTATCGAGAGTCATAAAGGCTCAGCCAACCAGAGGCTGCTTTGGCTGGTGTATGGACTGAGTGGAGGGGGGGAGCGGGAGGGGGGTGCAGCAGGTCCCTCAGACCACCTGGCCACTTATTTGGAGATCAATAATGAGGTGTAATGGGATTGCTGCTCTGCATGAGTGCACACATTATAGCTGCATTGTTTCAGCTCTTCATTGAACTCTGAGAGCTGCCGCACACACGTGCGCGCACGCACACGCACACACACACACACACACGGTGGACCAGTGCTGTGATCTGGATTCAAACTTCTCTGATACTTGCGTTGTCTCGGCTTTCAGTCCTGAATTTCCCCCAAAAATGTGACAAATTTGAATGGAATTTGGTTGGAAGTTGGTCCATAAGTCAAAAGGGGATTTGTTTTTGGCACAGATTGTACAATTACGATTAATTATTATTTTTATATAATTCTTTTTTTGCAGTATATTTTTTATTGAATTCAAAAAATCTACAGAAAATTAAAGTTCAGAGTTTTGCAGTTGTTATTAACTAAACTGACGTCTTTCATTAACTAATCCTCTTCCTAATGTACAGGATCAGGAAAAAGGCCCAAAAAAGGGTTTATTCATTACCTCTGCCTAAATAATAAAAAACAATATTCACATTGCCAAAGATATAAATCATATAAATCTAATATCTTTATTTATATAGAACTTATCAAAACAGTCACAAAGAGCGTCACATAGCAAGCAAAGACACATAAAACACAGCAATAAAAGAAAAACAAACCACATAAAACTGAAAAACAAAATGTGTATATATATAGATGAGGTTAAGATATAAAATAAAAACAGGATTTTAAGGAAAGTATCATTTAAACTTATCTAATAAATCCACAGGAACACTGTGTGAGTTTGATACATAATAAATCAGTTTTATTTAGAGCCTGAGCACCTGAAACACCCTGAGGCTGGAGATTGAGATGTTTGGTGTTCGTCCCTGCCCAGTGACTGCAGGTGCAGTTGTGTTTAGCGCCTGTTGGCTTGAAGCAGAGGAACAAAGAGCGAGCGTGAGGAGGTAGAGTCTGTTTGAAAGTCTGCTGCTGCCTCTCTTTCATGGCTCTCCATCTCGCCGCCTTCCAAACACATCTTCATCCTCTTTAAACAGCAGCCAAGGTCATCACTGCCATCCGCCTCCAAGTCTCGTCAAAGCCGGAGGAAGCTGGACGGCCCCTTCAAGGAACGGCGAAATAAAACCAGAACATCATGTGCTGCGGAAAACCAAACCGCAGTCACATTAAGGGTTATTTTATCTGAGTGTTTCCACTGTGGGAACCTCAAAGCTGTGTTTCTGCTCGTGTTCTGGTACTATTTTAATTTGGGGACATTTTCCTCCACGAAACACGAGCGACAATAAATCAGGGAGTTAAACTCATGTCTTTAGAAAATATCCTCCTATAAAAAAAGGTTAGTTCCTTTCAAGGATTCCAGGGATTTCTAAAAGTCCATTTTTACTTGAGACAGTTCCAAGAGTCCTTGGATAGGTTCTAAAATGTGATGGAGGAGGTTTTAGGGGTCCTGGAGAAAGTTTTAGTGGTCCTTGAGGAGGTTCCAGGAGTCCTTCTGGATGTTTCAGGAGTCATGAATAAGATTCCAGTGGTCCTGGACAAAGAAGGAGGTTCTATGCATTCTTCATACTGAACAGGTTCTCTTGATTATGGAGGATGTACGAGATCCTGGAGAAAGTCCCACTGGTCCTTGAGGAGGACTGTAGGGTTTCAGGACTCATTGAACAAGTTCAAGAGCTCATGGAGGTCCTTCTGAATGTCGGATGAGTTTTTGAGCAAGTTCCAGGTGTGATAGAAGAGATTCTAGGGGGTCCTTGAGCAACTTTCATTGGTCACAGAGGAGGTTCTAGGTGTCCTGGAGAAAGTTTTGGTGGTCCTTCAGGAGGTTCCAGGGGTCATTTGTAAGGATTAGGATTCCTTGAGCGACTTCAGGGAGTCATGAAAGAGATTCCAGGGGCCCCAGAGAACATTCCAGGTGTTTTGGAGGAGGTTCTGGTGGTACTTGAGGAAGATTGTAAGATTTGGCGAATGAGACGAGGAACGGCGTTGCCATGGTAACTGCGTTGTATTCCTGCTGGTCTGAGGTCAGCGGGGCAGACTTGATGAATTCCTCACTCCCAGATTGAACAGTGACCTTCAGCCATCAGCTGATTGATTGATTGATTGGTTTATTAAACTTTCTCTGTCTCTGCTGTTTTTGACACAATAAGCAGTTTTTAGTTTCTTTTGTTTCATAATCGTTTCTTTGGAATCAGTTAACGGAAGTTTCCTGGATCATGTGATTATGATCTAATTATAGTGATAAATGTGTTTAATTTATTTGAGATTCCAACATTTAGCTGCGTGTAGTTAATCGATGAAAGATAAAACAATTTACTGAAAACAAATTTTATTTTCTGTATATTTTAACTTTTTTGTTGAAATTCAGTATAATTAGCATTTTATTATATATATATTTTATTACACAGTGCAGCACATTTCCACATGTTAACATATCCGTTTGAATAAATGTGTGTGTGTGTATATATGTATGTATGTATGTATATATGTGTACATGTATGTGTATATATTGTATGTATGTGTGTGTATATGTGTGTGTGTATGTGTGTGTGTGTGTATGTATGTGTG
>LKNJ01002118.1:65105-124054 GCA_002120245.1 Maccullochella peelii | reverse complement strand
ATTGTTCACATTTACAAATCTTGTTTTTCATTTACAAATCTTATTTTTAATTTGTAGATTATGTAATACACATTTACAAATATTATTGAGACTACTTTCACTCCATAGAGGAGGGACAGGGTGTGCTGTTGAGCTGAAAGTCGACTGGACGCTGTAATGTTGATTTTGTAAAGAGAGCAAATCACTTTGAGCTTTCCTCTACTTTGTTAGCAGTCGAGACAATGACTGAAGACAAGAGGTAAGAAAAAACATGCCTCGTTTCTTGTTTGTTTTCATGTAACTAGCATTATAACGAGCGAGTGGCGTGTGTCAGATTTGAACCTTTACACATAACGTTAACGTGTTGCTCTATAGTAACAGCTAGTTACATGACGTTACGTACTAAATACCAACATGTAACTTTAAACTTGTGGAGTATAGCTTTTCATTTGCTGCAGCTAGCCAGCAGTCTGCGTTAGCAGTTAGCTGATAGCTAAGTTAACTATAACAGTAACTGTAATGCAATTTGAAGTTAATGTATTAAAAAACGTGCTTTTTTAGTGCAGGTGCAAAAGTCTTCGGTGATAGCACCATTCACGTGGACGTCAAGGTAATATATCACTTATGATTCTGCACGTGTCAGAGTGGTCGCTAGCCTAGCTCAAGTGCTTTAATTAGCTAAAACACTGACAATATGTTTGAACAGCTTTGAAGTGGCCTCCTATTATTAGTCAACAGCCACTTTTGCAATGTTTAAGTTACATGCCTGCAATGTACTAACTGCTGACAACCTGCTGTATGATGAGAAGCAACTATAGCCGGCTTCTTCTGTGCTGAAACAGGATTATTACGGCAAGGTGCTGAAGAGCTCCTCAGACCTGAACAGCAATGCCTGTGTGGCTCCAGCCCAGCCCATTCCTGCCTTCATCCGCCAGGCTCTGAAGAAAGTGCACCCTGAAGTCACTGCCAGGTCACTGGGCTGCTACACTCTCTGTTGTTGCCTCAGGTGCATTTACACAGCCACAATCCCTGATCCAAAGACACTTGAAATAGGCATCCTTCTCCCTCAGGTACTATGGCTGTGGTCTGGTGGTGCCAGAGTGCTTGGAGGGCTGCAGGATACTGGACCTGGGCAGTGGAAGTGGGAGGGACTGCTACATGCTGAGTCAGCTGGTAGGCGAGAAGGGGCATGTCACCGGCATTGACATGACTGAGGACCAGGTACTGTACATCAGCATCACAGTATGGCTGCAGTGCACCGTGAACTCTCAATAATGTATACGGAAAAGTCAAAATGGCTCCCCTGGGACTATTAGTGAAGGCTGTCACTGTCTTGTAAACAACAGCTTTCCCATTCTGGCTTTTGAAAGACAGAATTCTGCTCCCCAGTATGTATGTACTGCTTAAGACTCATATGCAACCAAACATTATAGACTCCAGACAAATAGCACCACATGACTGTTCAAAATGAAATGTGTACCCAATGGAGAGGCTTCATACAAGTGTGTGTTCTCTGCTAGCTTGCAGTGGCCAGGACATATGTGGACTATCACATGAAAGAGTTTGGCTACAAGACGCCCAATGTCAGTTTTGTCCAGGGCTACATTGAGGCCCTAACAGAAGTGGGTCTGGAAAAGAGCTCATTTGATATCATTATGTAAGAAGTCTTTCTTGTCTCTCTTTGTTTTGTATGTTAATGCTGTGTAATTGTAGAGAAATTGTGCTGAAATGTTGATTTTCTGCCGTAGTTCCAACTGTGTGGTGAATCTCTCTCCAGACAAGAAGCGAGTGCTGGCTGAAGCCTACAGTGTGCTCAAGGTACGCCGCTTTTCACTTGAGCTTTGGCCTCACTTTCCAATCAAATCTCACAAAACATGACTAGAATGCTTTGACAAAAGGCAAAAACATTTTTGATCATAAATCATTAAACCTATTAGTCTTTGTAGTTTGCACTAATATTTACTGTGTACACTGTTTGACTGTTGATCTTTTAGGATGGTGGAGAGCTGTACTTCAGTGACGTCTACAGCAATGGAAGACTAACAGAGGAAATTAAAAATCACAAAGTCCTGTGGGGTGCGTCAAATTGATATCCTACTGCCATAAAAGCTCACAGACACGTGCCAGAATATCACAGTGTAGCTTATCTTGGCAGGTGAGTGTCTTGGAGGGGCGCTCTGGTGGAAGGATCTGCTGCGATTGGCTGAAGAAGTGGGCTTCAGTCCACCACGGCTGGTTACAGCCAATGTCATCACTGTCGACAACAAAGAACTGCAGGACATTCTTGGTTTGATATTATGCTTTTCTTTTTGTGTATTGTCTTGTTTGCTTGTTTCTAAATCTCAGGGTGGATTGCAGTAACAAGCATTCATTTTCATACTGGGTGAAATCCTGTTGCACCAACATTGCAATGTATTTTAAGACTTAAACCTTCTTTTAATTATGCTTTTTTGTTTTGTTTCAGCCTAGATTAAGCCAAAAATGACATTTCTTTAAAATGCCTTGCACACCCATACAGGTGCTTCCACTTGTTCTTGCTAATTAGACTTCTGCTCAGGTTGAAGAGGGCGGACAATTATCTGAGGTCACCAAATAGATAATTGGTGGTATAAAATATACACTATGTAGTAATGTTGACAGTGGACTACTCTGTCAGATGGTATCAATGAAATTGTTGTACATGCCCACTGTTTTGTATTTAACAGGAAATGATATAAGACGCGTGTCATTGAACAGACAGAGTTTGAAACACTACTGGCAAACTCTAATTTGAAAAATGTATAAATGCCACTACTTTATTTATTTGGTTAAAGAGATTTACGTGAAGCCAAAATCTGCATTAGCTGTGACCAGCTCCAACATTTCCATTGTTTGTTGCATTGTGGGAAAGTGTTGTACATCAACACCAGATGCTCAAATTATGAGATTTTAATATCAATTCCACTATTTTTAAATAGACTTCATATTGTGCTTTTCTTAGTGTGAGTGATGTAAATACTAACACTTGCTGTTAGTCTTGCTGGTATCTCTATTTTTTTAAAGTAGTAAAATCTGAAAAAACTTATCTTGATTTAGATAGATGGATTTACAAAGCCAGGGTTGGATTTAATTTGTGCTGCACAGCTCTGGTTAATGTTTAACACACGTTAAACTGGGTTCTGCTAAACTGGTATCGCTAACTGCTAATTGTGTTGGTGCAACTTAAGGGTCAGTTGTTAATTGTTCAATGAATATATCACACAAGACATTATAGATTGTTGTATTTCAGGTTGACTCTGATGCATTTATTGATTCTCTCCTAACGGTTCTGGCAATATAGGTGACTTCAAGTTTGTCTCTGCCACATACCGCCTGTTCAAGATCCCTAAAGGCAACACCAAGCCCAGTCAGGTCATATATAACGGGAACATTACTGGAGTAGAGGACAGCTTCCAGTTTGACTGTCAGTACACATTCAAGGTCTGTAGATCCCGCAGTACAAGAACAGCTCAATGTCTTCTGCTCATGCACTGTATGCAAATGATGTCAGATGTGGGTGTATTTCACAGGCGGATGAAGTGGTGGAGGTTGATGGAGAGGTGGCCACCATCCTGAATCATTCCAGATTTACAGAGGACTTCACTTTCCAGGCACCGGGAGGCCCCTGCGAGCCCCGTGGAAACAAACCTAAGGTCAGTGTCATAACAAAGATCTTGGATGTGGAAATGTCTTTGTCTGATTTTTCTTTGAGCACTAGAGGTCAGTATGTTTGTGGTATCAGTTTTAAGTGTGTGACACACCCAGAGAGCCCCACTCTCTAACTGTGCACACAGTCTCACACGCATGTGTGCACCAGGACGCATGCTGCAAGCTCTTACACACATACCCACTCAAACATACATACGCACACATCCACACGCACAAGGTCAAGCAGCTGTCTTGGAGTCATAACCAGACTGTGGAGTCATGCTGGGGAACCTTTAACAGGAAGGAATGTTCTCTTCTCAGCTAATGGAATACCATCTCATGGTTATTCTGTGCACACACACACACACACACACACACACACACACACACACACACATCCACAAACACCAAGATACATTTTTCACTACCCTAATCGTCTAATCACTCATGACATTTTATTCTGCTATTGACGGATTTCCATTTTGTTTTTGTGGAGCGAAGGAGTAAATTGAAAACCTCAGTGATTTATCTAAATCTGTGCCCTGGTTTAACCTTTGGCCTGCCTCTCTGAAGTGAAATCAGGTCCGAGATACTTTTCTCTAATCAACACGGCTAGTTGATGATAATGGTCATAAAAAGCATTTGGTCTTGTTCTTGAACGCACGATAAAAGACACACTGAGCCACACACCGGTACAGAGTAAACATGCATTTAAAAGCTCAATGTGCAACTTTTTATTCTGCTATCATGTTGAGCATATTAATTGGTGTTTAATGCTAGAGAATAAGAACACGTTAGAATTCACTTTTCTACATTCCTTACAATTGTCTTGGATGAAACACAGTTATTATGTAATACTTAAATGAAACTGGATGTAGGTTGTAAACTCCTAATGATTCCATCCTTGTTGAACTATTGATACAGGCGGGCATTGTGGATCCTTTCGAGCTGGTGCTTCAGCTGGAGAAACCAGGTCCAGGTTCAGCCACAGGGGGATGCTGCAGCACACGGTCTGCTGCCTGCTGCAAATGATGGTGGGAAGAGCACTGAGAAATAGAGGCCCAGCATCATACTGTGTATGCATAATCACAGTAGTTCAAATGTATGGACTTCATTATGCCTTATGCAATGTCATAATGTTGTTGTGTCTTTGTAACTTTTCAAATGAGATTTCAGCAATTGAAACGAATCCTTACTTTCACATAAACATGCGTCTTATTGATGTTCTGTGCACACTTACCAGTCATTCTCCTCCACTGGTAAAACAGAAGACTATGAATTTAATTTATTCAAATAATAATAATGTTGCATAAATAAAATTACTTTGGTTTCATATCAAGGAAAGATCCAAATACCCCAAAATTCAAAACTTGTACATAATCTTGAACAGTATTGGACACTGCAAAATACTTTGGTGCCTTCTTCTTATAAGTGTAATTTTTTTCTGCGTTTGTCTACAATCTTAAGACATCTGAATTTCATATTCATACTATTCACACCTTCATCAGGACTTTTCCACCTTTGCCTTAACAAATGACACTACTTGTGTTGCAATACCTCAGATTATAGTTGTTCTATTATTATAATTATGTGCTATAGGACAATAAATATTCAATCAATGGAATGTTCTATTTAATTTTTTGCACATATCATATTGTGGGTTCTTGAAAACCAGTATTGCCTGAGGTGCCTTTAAGCCAAGAACAAGTCTGCTGAAGAATGGAAGGTGCATAGTTGATTTGTTGACCTTTAGTACTGGTCACTGATAGTCACCCACTCTGAAACTATATACTGTTGGCAATGGCTCCCAAACTGGGAGTCACGACATCCCATGGGATCCTAAGATAAATCTGAGGGATCAAAAGAAGGAAAATGATTTCTGTTAAACAACATTACTGTTACTCTGGTTGTCTGTGGGCCTCTTAAAATCGTTCAAATAAAACAAAATTAGAAGGAAAAATGATTCTTTGGTTTTACTTCCTATAACTCACATCCACATTTATGGCCTCATAAGCTGTTATGGAAGGTCACAAGTAGATAGTGCTTCATTTGAAGGAAAGTCTTGCCAAAAAGGTTGGTAACCACTATAGGAGACATAGTTCAGCATCACTGTGGGGGGACCCAGTGATGCAATGTAATGCAATGCATTACAAATAAATAAAAACATGAAGTACCTTAAAAATGACCATGCAGTCAACACCTCTGACATTATAATGTAGGCTAGTATTCATTTCCGTTAGTACTGCATTATATTGTGCAGGTGTTCGTGTTACTGTGTCCATCATTATTGATATGTCGATTTTTGAACAAATGCATTTTAATCATGTACATCGGTCCTGTAGTAGCATATATGTTAGTCACGAGTAGAGTTCTGTCTGTCTGTCTCTTAACATGAGGTGCACTTGTTTTGGAATTTGATTCGCCAAGTAGGCTGCGGGCGCCCCGCCCCCCGGTTAGCGGCCCCTCCTGATTGGTCGCCACCGTCGCCTGTCTCGGGGACATCAGGGGAGGCACGAGTTGGCCCGTAAGCCTGCGCTCGCGAGTCATCAGTGTCGGACACGTAGTGGGAACGAGCAGGTCCCGATGCACAAGTCACGGCAACCCTCGGCGGAGATGAAGGCGGACTCCGACTGGCTCTGATTTTTAAAAGCCTTTTTCATTCAGGAGGTTGGTTGCCAATGGTTAACAATATGGCAGAGCCGTTATCCCAAGCACTCACCGCTGCAAAAATGGCGTCACTTAACCGGGTCCGAGCTTTGGCGATGATTTTCTTAACTGTCACTGGCTGTTGTGTCACCCCGACAAGTGGCAAGGAAGGGTCCGAGGAGACTGTCATCATAGGGCTCCGACTGGAGGACACGGACGACATTTCCTTCATGGATAGGGGCTACCTGCGGGTGAGTGAGCGGTCTCGGGTGAAATTAAGGGTGTACGGGCAGAACATCAACAACGAGACCTGGTCCAAAATTGCTTTCACGGAACATGATCGGAGCAGGACGGTAGGGAGCCTTGACAGCTCCTCGGGGGATAACCAGAGCCAAGAGGACTCGTCCAGCTTGCATCCCTGCGGTATTAGGACTTCGGATATAATTATATTGCCCAACATCATCCTGAATCGAAAGACGTCCGGAATAGTTGAAATTGAGGTCAAACCTCTGCGAAAGACGGAGAGGAGTAAAGCGTATTACCTTTGCATCGCCACCGCGACACCGGCCGTGGCCGGGATGCACGACCCGTGGACGGAGAACACCTGGATCTACCACGATGGGGATGACACCAAAGTGATAGTGGTGGAGGAGAAAAAGTTTCTGTTGCCTTTCTGGCTCCAGGTCATCTTCATCTCCATGTTGCTTTGCCTGTCCGGTATGTTCAGTGGGTTGAACCTGGGGCTCATGGCTCTGGACCCCATGGAGCTCCAGATAGTACAGAACTGCGGCACGGAGAAGGAAAAGAATTACGCCAAAAAAATAGAGCCGGTCAGGAGCCAAGGGAATTACTTGCTTTGCTCGCTTCTGCTCGGGAACGTGTTGGTGAACACCACGCTGACCATCCTGCTGGATGATATCGCCGGTTCGGGGTTGATTGCGGTGGTCATGTCCACCATTGGAATAGTCATTTTTGGAGAAATCGTGCCCCAGGCCATCTGCTCCAGACACGGCCTCGCTGTCGGCGCCAACACCATATTCCTCACCAAGTTCTTCATGCTGCTCACATTCCCTGCCTCCTACCCGGTGAGCAAGCTGCTAGACTACCTTCTGGGACAGGAGATAGGAACCGTGTACAACCGGGAGAAGCTTCTGGAGATGCTGCGCGTCACGGACCCCTACAACGACTTGGTGAAGGAGGAGCTGAACATCATCCAGGGCGCGCTGGAGCTCAGGACTAAGACCGTGGAGGACGTGATGACGCCGCTGAGAGACTGCTTCATGATCCCCGCGGATGGCACCCTCGACTTTAACACCATGTCCGAGATCATGAAGAGCGGCTACACGCGCATCCCAGTCTACGAGGGCGAAAGGTCCAACATAGTGGATCTGCTCTTTGTCAAGGACCTGGCGTTTGTGGACCCGGATGATTGCACCCCGCTCAAAACCATCACAAAGTTTTACAGCCACCCGTTACATTTTGTGTTCAATGACACCAAGCTGGACGCGATGCTGGAGGAGTTTAAAAAAGGTGAGACAGCTAGATAGAGTACCCACATGTTCTCATATATTAACTTTATGATTAAAGTTGTTATTCTGGTGCCTAATGAAAAGCCACCAGAAAGAAGGTGTCAGAGAGCTTCTTCATTTTCAGTTTAATCTCTCTTGACCCTCAAGTGACAAAGGTCATTGCACAAGCAGGCTGGCCTTTCACCTGCACCCCCCACCCCCTTGGATGAGGTAGGGCAGACAGGTGAGTTATGTAAGAGTATAAAAGTATATTTCAGGTAGTATAGTAAAAGAAGCACTGAATGCCTGTGCTGCTCTGTACATCAAAAGGTCAAGGTGTGTGAGAAAATCCCAAATGTTTCAAACCTGATTTGAAGGAATAAAAAAAATTCTTATCAGGCCTGCCTCACAAAGCAGTGAAGCAGCCACATCAGTAGTGAGGTGCACTTGCCACAGCCTCACTCACTGGTCATTTCCTGTAAAGGGGAGGAGGTTATCTTTCTCCATCGCTTCCATTCACTGTTAATGTTCACACAGTTTCTCTCTCTCTCTCCTCCTGCTCTTTGTCTTGCTTTCCTCCTCTTACCTTGCCCTCTCATTCAATCTTTTTCACTCTTTCCCCTCCCTCCTTCTCTCTCTCTCTCTCTCTCTCTCTCTCTCTCTCTCTCTGTGATTTGTGAATGCATCAGGACATGTGGGAATGGTGCAACGGCAGTGCTAAGTTTATCAGGTGGGGGCATCTTGTTTGAGAACCTGCTTAAATCCCTCTCTGCATCTCTTGTGCTTGCCTCTGAATGATGGTGGCGATAACTCCTTTTGTCCGGCCCCGGAATGCAGTCGTGTGGATAATGAATAACAGCCTCTAACACCCTAGAGCCCCCCGTGTGTTGTGTGTGTGTGTGTGTATGCGCATGGCGTTTGAGAAAGATGTTTACCTCACCCACGGTTTACCTGATGTTTTGCATAGCCATCCCCCTCTCTGTTGTTGCCTCTGACTAAGTTATTCCTGGCAGTGTTTTTGTAGATTTGGTACCAGTCTGTTCTTTCTTTATGCCCAAATACTCGGCTATAGGAGCAGCACAGTGATACATGGACATACCTGTCCAGCAACCGATTTATCAATACTTAAAATGTGAAAAAAAAGCATGATTGATGCATTGCGTGCTCATTAGATTATATTCACTTTACTTTAAGTGGTTTATTTGGGAGGAAAAACAGAACAAATCATTAAGCTCCATTACCAGAAATTAGGTGTAGCTCTCCATGCCAAATTAGCATTACATAATATACTAGCTGGGGGGCGGGGGGTGTTTGTTTTCATCACAGTTGACTATTTACAGACATGCACTCACAGCAGAAAACATCATTTCCCTTGACAAAGTAAGTTCAACAGAATGCGAGTGTTACAGTATAGTATTGTGCCGTGTCCTGCTACATTATAACAATAACATAATAACAATAACATAATTACCAAATATGACCCTCGCAGTATCTCTCACACCACTTATTACACTATCCAAGTCGACTGTGAACATCCGATGGCTGAGATGCTCTTTTTTAAGTATTATGACTGTTCCTGACCTGTGAGTCTGTGTGTAAGGACCAAAGTGGGTATGGAAATGGGAATAGATAGGCTCACCCCATGTTAGGAGTATCAGCAGACATCCAGCAACTAATCAATAACTACTAATCAAAAGTCACAGAATGCAACATCATGTTGAATTCAACAGGACACACATACACTGCACTTTCAGCTCTCACAGAAACTTTGAGTAAGTGTTTGTAATTGGAAGCACTGAGATCTCTTGATTGTGGATGCAACATTTACTACATCTTTGTCATTTGTTTTGACCAGAGAACACCTATTCTGATTCTAGTAACGTTTTTAACAGAAAGTATATTGTGATGAAATATCAATATTTAAGTTGAACTTTATTATCCTTAAATGAACTGCCATCACAATACACAGTTCTGTCTCTAAATTACTAATGCGGGAAATAATAGTGTGGCAGACTTATGGTACTACCACACAACTATGTAATGAACTTCAATCACAATATTAGTTTTTTTGGGACACTCCTCAGATTGCATTCAAAGTTGTTGTTTTGGTGTGGACCGTGTGTGTGCTTCTACTGCTCTCGCCAGGTGCTCTGGTGCATCAGCTCCCATCCCAACTTGCTAGCTATGTACCTGACGTTGATATTTACTTAAGTGAGTTGGGTCCTTAAGTTTTGAACTTGTATCAGTTTCGTCCAAGTCATTTATCTCTGATAGTAGTCTGACACTTGTTGAATAACAGCCTGAATTGTAAATTCATACAGTGTAACACTGTCTCTAAGTTAAGATCAACTGACACCTAAAATAATTCAAATGTTGGCAACAGCTTCTATTGTGGGCTCAGGTGTATCTATTTACTCAAGTTAGTGGTATTTGGTTTCCTCGCACTAAAACACACAGCATGCTCCCATCATGTTGCCAACATAGTTAATCATATAGGCCCAGTTCCGGTGTGTAGTGGCTGAGTGTTTCTGCGGCTGTCCCGGCGCCAGAGGGAATTCGCCTTCAGCCTCTCATGGAAGTCATAAGCAACTGTTGTAGGGAGGGCTGCGGGGTCGAAGGTTCCCGTCAATCTGGCTCTGTCTGCAGCACACGCTCAGTTCAAAGTTCTTTGTATTGTAAGTCATTGTTAATTAATTTGATGCCGCTTGCAGAGCTGCATAGTTGTCTGAAGTCTATTACAAAAAGGGATAAACCCGCAACACGCTCCATATTAGAGACTGTGACAGCATTGGATATAAACTTTCTGGCAAGGTGGTTTCTCTTTGCAGTTGTGACTTTGTAGGAGATGCGTTTACACTCACATTCTTAACTTTACAACATTACATAATTCACTGTAATACAAATTTTTCCATTCGTTAAGGCTTGCAATCGACTCAGAAATCACAATGTTGCCCTTTAAAAAAGGACAATATGAAAGAAACCTGTTCAGTAGTAAGAATGGCAAAGCTAGTGCTTCACACATTTTCTTGGTAGTGAAAATAAAGTCCTGATCCGGCTCGACCCAGGCTCAGGCTCTAGGTTAGGGCTTACAGTCAGATTCATGCGGGAGTTTTTTTAATTAAGGCAGACACGCCTTTGGAAACTTCTGATCCCTTCATTAATTGCTGTCAGTCTGAGATTGCAACAATTAATGTCATCCAGGGGCTCCTTGTCAAGCCGCAGGTTTACCGTTAATGAGTGGGTCAGTGTGTAGTAGTTTAGTCAGAAACAGGAATTTAGCTGCCCTTCTGACTTTGAGCTATGTGCGATTTTCCTGAAAGTGAAAGTTAATCACTCACTCATATGCAGTGTAAACCAGTCCTGTGAGAGGAAGAATGGATCTACATTACTGTATGGATGTTTTGCGATCTCAGTTCAGGTTAGGCGCAGGTGTCCTTCTCCACCACGCTTGTGCTTTCTGCCCCTGGGGAACGCAGGCCACTTGCCTAACTTGAATATGGGAGTTGACCCAACAGAGGCAAGGAAAACCTTTTTCCCCCGTATTGTCTCCCTGTATTGCTAACAATGGACACACAGATACAAACTCTTTTTATCTCTTGTTTCTTTTTTACAATGTTTCATTGCCCAGGGTATATACGCTTCAAGGATTCAAGGTTTTTTCTTTGTCATTATACAGTAGGATTGCACATTGTAGCTCCCTCCATGCTACACACACAGAAAATGGTTTGAGAGTAAGTTCCCCAGTGTAAGAGAGCCTACATGAGGCCTGGCACGTCTTGAACTAGTTCCCCGATTGCTGCAATATAGGCCAATCTATGCTTAATTCAGCCTTCACGGTCTCTTTGCTCAGTACTTTGTCTTAAAATGAAGCTCCTTTTTTTTCCGTCTCTCTTGGCCTTGTTGAAATACTGACAGGAGTTTTGTGGTTTGCTTCAGATGCTTTTATTCTTTCTGAGTGTTTGTGCAAAGCGTATCATAGCAAATGTCTAGAAAGTGTGTGTGTTAGCCCGGTAACCCTTAGTGCTAATGCTGCAACAAGTGTTGGGATTAAATGGCATCACGTTGGTAAGAACACTTAATGTTTCCTGATGAGGGACACCCCTCGAACTCAGCAGGACTTCTCCTGCCAGCCGCTCACTTTATCAGAACTAATTACCTCAAAAAAAAGGTTGTCTGCATTTCACTTTACATTAGTAGTAGAATTTTTTTTTCTTGAATGGAATTTTGATACACTACTACGTGTGTACGTTTTAAAATCACATCAATTGTGTTTCCTGCTCATTTGTCCAGTCACCTGTGCTGCTGCCTTTGCGGACTTAAGCCTCACTACATAGTTTAAGAAAAGTTTTGGTGAGCATTTTCTTCTCTATAATTAGCACCTGTACACCATTTGAGTTATTGTTGAGTTTTCATAATGCAACCCCTTTGGCAGCACTTTAAGAGAGATGGCGAACACTTCTGTTGTAGATACCCGTTGAATGGTAACTTTTCCTCTATTGTACTCTTGACTCTCAATTTAAAAGACCACAAGCTGTTGTGCATGTTTGAGCTCATTATTCTACAAATACTTTACATCGCTGCCAGCAGTTTTTCCAAAGCATAGTTTTGCAGAGACTTGAAACTTACTGGAAGCACTGCAGGTGATCCATCACAGTTTAAATGTCATTGTCTTTAACGTCATATGTATTTTTCCACTTGGCAGTAGCAGAGTCAGCTGGAAACAACATGGACATATTGTCACCCTATAAAGTTGTTGTGGCGAACGTGTTAGCAAACTGTTTACACATCCAGGAGTCATGAAGCGACATTAGAATTTTGGTCAATATTCAATCTCCTCTTTTTGAAACTCTGTAAGCGAAATATGTGGCTCTTCAATACTCCACTATATTCATCAACTAGTCGCTAACTTTGTTGGCCTGCTGTTTGATGTTGGGCAGGTAGCGTCTAGTGGGTCTAGACTAGTGTAGATCTGCAGAGTTGGGAGATAATCTCAGTTTGTCACTACGAGCCTCCACATTGCACATCTAGTCATTTGATTGATCATTTATATGATAATATTGATAAATGCAGCTCTAAGGGCGTCCTGGGCGTTTCCAGGATTTCACACAACCAACCAGATGGACGCTATCTAATGCTTGTCTTCTGGGTGTGATTTGTACCAAGCTCGGGATGTCAGTGAGTCCTTGAACGCACAACCAGGGAGAGTTTTCAAAATTGTCCCTTCTAATAACTGTTTCAGCACCAACTATAACATAATTGTATGTAATATAATTATGTTAATAAAACGTTGTTTAGTATAGGAAATCCTTAGCAGTAAAAAGTAAAGTTTATGCGATTTGTAGTTAATGGTGCTAAATCCATTACATACATTAATATAGTAAGAATATAGGATGTCTGTGTTGAACATAGCGACATTGTAGAGTATGCGTATCATAGAAATTCCAGATGTGATGTAATATTTAGTTAAAAATAAGAGTTTATTGCAATGTAAAATAAAAATGACTGAATATATTATTGACTTTTGGTGATTTAAATATTGTCTGGATTGAACTCTTGAGTTTGTTGTGTTAAAGGACTGGCTTTTGAATTGGCCTACATTCTTCAGATTCTGGTACAACATGGAGTGTAGGCTTTTAAGACCCGATTAGTACAACAGTTGAGGAGTGTGAATCTAGGCACAGTGCATTCCCAAAGCCTGTCTGATCTGGCATTATGACTTTTACTTTACATTTATTTTCTTCTGGGCACCCCAGGCCATACGACATAGTTAACACAAAAACACCGGTGCTGTCTTTCTGCAGCCGTTTGGATTTGCTGTTCAGTGATGTGTATCCTAATGTGAAAAGGGTAAAATGTTGTTTGCGTGTTTGTGGGTAGTTAAGCCTTCAGGTGGGCTATGCCATTATGTGGTACAAACAACTGTGTCAGTGTCAGCTTGCTACTGTATATTTGGCATTAGTTGGAAAATGCTTTAGCCTCCCACGTGCAACCAACAAATAGAGGGTGCTACTCTCTACTCTTTAAATAAGAATCACAGCCAGGTCCCTGTTGCCTTGAAGATGACATGTTATGAAGCCTCCCTTTGAAGAGCAAATTATGTGAATTTCTTTTATGGAAGACTTTTGATCTAAGCCTCTGTGAGCTGGCCTCCTCACCCCTCTATGGCAGATTTATGCTATGTATCAAAAGGCTGCTTATAGTAGAGGGACAATTGGCTGATGAATGTCTCGTAAGATAGAGCCATTCAAGAATAAGTCCCATATTGTACCAAGGAAGTGAGTAGGCTACATCTGAGGCACCCATTGTAACAGGTATAGTGGTCTTTCTGTATTAGTAAGGTCGCTTTTGGTCAGAATTTCTTGCGCAGAAATCAGTGTAACGTATTGTCTCGAGTGCTCAAAATATCTGCATTGCACAAATCTCAAAGGCTTACAGTGTTGTTTTGTTTTATTTCCAGCACTTCTGTACATGTCGGTTCACATCTTCTCTCCGTAATAACTTGACCGCACACTCATTAGCGACTCATTTCATTTCATGTAGCCTCTGATGATTGCTATTACTGAAGAAGGGCTTTGGTAGTTTTGTGTTGTGGATGTAGTTAAGGAGCTGAGTGTGCTTCCAGCACATGTTGCCAAGGATCTGTAGCCATGCACTACTGAGGAAAATTTGTTATTACGCAATCTAGAATGCAACCACCCCCATGTTCCTTTTAATAAGCTGTTTCCCAAAGCAGAGATCACACTGGACCTGCGTGCTTTTTCTTTTTGAAGGGCAAAGGCGTTAACGGATTATTTAGACTTCATAACTGACGTGATAGGAGCATAGATAGATAGGAGAGCTATTGCCATAACATCAGACTAAGACATAAGACGTAATGGATGATACAATGATATAATGGTTAAAAATTGTTCTGCGTTTGAATTGTAAGTTAGAGTGAGAGATAAATGCAGGATGTATGTGTTCAAGTGAAAAATAAAAATGCTTTTCACATATTATGCTGTTAAATTAAATGCCAAATGAGCATGTCTGAGTTGTCCATCTTGATCACATTACTGATTCACTTCTTGGTTTTGTGGTCTCAAGCTTTGTGAGACACTTGCTGATGTCCACAGTGTTGATTGAATGGTCCAAGGCAGTCATGAATTTAATGGCAGATCTCACTGATCTAAAGGGAAATACAGTTAATAATGCGATGGAAGTTAATTCAAGACCATTCAGTCGACATTGTGAACATAAAAAACTCTCTCCCAAAGCTAAAAACCACTAAACCATCAATGCAATCTGGAATGTCATCAAGACAAGACAACTCAGAGGTGCTCATTTTGCATTCAATGGCAGATCTCGTCTCACTAAAGGAAATAGAATAAAGGTTAATTCTGTTTTTTTTTTTTTCTTTTGGTAAATCTCTGATACTGTCCTCAGTAAAAAGCCATATTCTTTTTGTCTCTGGTGAAAGGAAGACGTCACAGACATGTTTGTTTTGACTGCAGTTATGTCGTTAAGATAGTATCACGGTAATTTGGGTGATGTGCATTATGTCATTCTTATGAAATGAAGGGAAATTGCTGCTATTAGTGTCGCAGTATGATGATTAGGAGGAGGAGGAGAAGAATGATGATGATCACTCTGATCATCTAGTAGCAGAGGCTGAATTGTGCCAGTGTGTAACGCTCCCTCTGTGAAAATCAGGCCCATTTTCCTCACAGTAACAGTCTGTCACATTGGCTAAGCTATTGAGCTCCAGAGGTACAGTAGTGTTACTTTACTTTATGAAAGTCATCCATTTTGATTGACTGGTTTCTCTTTGGCATCCTCTGAGTCTCGGGTGTGCACTAAAGCTGCTGCTAGCTGCCATCAAACACATTGTATCTTGTACAGTGTAGATCTGTCGATATTTCATTTATTGTTGCACTCCTTTGCTCTGCATTTGCTATATATACTATATATACTATATTGTTATAGAGTTTCTGTCTAACTTTGACTTGAGCAAAAGGAAAAATAAGGCCCATTCAGGCTGTGCCTCAGAGAGGGACAGAAAACCCTCCAGCTTGGTCAGCCTAGTAACCAGGCTCTGTGCAGCACACTCAGGGAAGCAGAGCCACTTGCTTGTGCAGCAAGTCCCATCCCCCTCCTCCCACATTCCCTCTCTCCCTCTTCTCTCCATATTGTCCTCTTGCCCATTTCCCTCAGTGTTATAAATTACAAACGACACAAACCTCCAGGCCTAATGCCCTGCCATGGACGCCTTCCAAGCTGCACTTTTTGGAGAGCCAAGAGGCTGGCTTCATTGATAACACCGGGCACACTGTCCGTCTCTCCATTTACTGGCAGGAGGAAAAGCCCAAGACGGGCCCTTCACAGGCCCGAAAGACACCAGCGCTTTTTACAATCAGCTGATGGAGCCTGCTTTTCTGAGACTTCAGCAGTGGTAGTGTTTCATTTCAGTTGTCCATGTAAAACACATCAATAATGAATAAAACAACCAAAAGGATTGCGCATCCAGACTTTATACTTACTCTTACATGATGCCTTCTGATTTAATTATTAATGGAAGTTTATAGATTTTAGATGTCTGTGGGAAGCTAATCAAAGTCCCTGTGGGGGACATTTGGAAAATTCTCACACCACTGTTTTGGTTTCTGAGAAATTGGCACCAGCCACCCGTAAGCATTTATTAGCAAAAGCCAATGGGCCATGAAGTGTCATTCTCAAAAGTGCATGTGACCATTTCATGCGCTCACACTGCCAAAGTAATATCAAAGGGAAAGTCCAACTAAAACATCTCTCTATTCAGATTAAATACCCTGCATAACAGCTTTCGTTTAATAGTTATCTTGTCTTTTTAAAAAAAAATTTTTTTACAAAATAACAGCACAAACAAAGAATATACAGATATCAATAATACACTTAAAGTGACAATTCATACTGTTTGAATTGAAAGTATCTCTCTCTACTGCCCTGCAGAGCACTGACATTGCAGCCATAACAAGAGGTTCTTTGGCTGCTTTCATTTTATAAATTGAAATAGTTCCACACTGCAGACATCTTAGTCACTTGTTAACTTCCTGAAACGTACACCTTCAGGTAGTTTTGGGTCATCCCTATCCTACTTTTACATAACGCCCATTTGAATATAACAACTCACATGACAGCTATGGCTCAGCCGGTGTCAGTCACCATTTAAAATTTAAATGAAACAAGTGTCACATTGGCTTCTTTTTGGTAAAAAATGACCCATTTCAATTTTTTTCTTGCATGTGATGTGACACAGATGAGACGTATTATGTGCATTAAGTGTAAACAGGGAAAACACAGTTTTACACTGTTTTCAGAACATTTTTGTGCAGTAATAAACCGGATAGAAACCAGATATCTGCCTATGTGGCTTTGTTGTAAATGCACAGATGCAGTTTTAGGTCATTCAGTTCTCTTAGTATGCCTGCATACATGCTAGTAGAGCCCCACTATGGTCTTCAGGCCCCTACCACTGCTCCAGCTGACCCTCCAGACTCCGATCCAGGCTCCAAGCTTTAACCTTATCCACAGCTGACCCTCCAGCTTGAATTATTATTCCTGTCCTGTTTGCATCCATTGCAGATGGTGATTTTGCTGTGCCCATATGGTATTGTAGTGAGTTGTGTTCAGGTGACAGCTGTGAGTGTTGGTAGATATTTACTGTTCAAACTGGAATAGCAGTTCTGTTTTAGGGTGGATTTTCCTTTTGGGGATAAGAATTGTAACACGTTTGAAGCAACGTGTTATTTTTATGAGTAATGGTTAATTATTAATCAGCAGGGACTTAATGTTGAGAGAAACTATGTTTATGGCCGCTTGAGAGTTACAGGGTCAAGATTTTTTATTGTTTGAGCAGAATTATTTCAGATAATTTCTGGTAAATGTATTAAGAGCATCAGACATATGCCATGAAATGCCATAACTAAGCCATCATTTGAACAGGGAGATTTAACAAGGACACTGTTCTTTAGATTTAAACCCAGTGATATCAAGTGTTCCAAACTTTCCACTGGAGTGCATATTTATATCATACATGATCATATTATTCTTATCCTGAGGATTTATCTAGCCAGACTTGAGAATAATGAATGAGAAGTAAATAATCACTATTGGCAGCAGTTTGATGATTCTGTGTGGATGAGTTATGGGATGAAAACAACATAGGATGCAGGACGTTCTTGCAGGTTTCATGTTTTCCCCAACAACCCACATTCTCAAAGCTTATTGCACAAAGCACGGGAGCTTTTTTAGTAGGAGTACTTAGCTCATTCTAGCTTTAAGGATTTCGCCCCAGCTAATTGTTTTTATTGAGGTATTAATTATGAGTTTTAAAGCTCCAAGTACTCTGTGCCAAAAATGCGTGTTTTCAGGTGTTTAATTAGCTTGCTCTTTCTGTGTCACAAGTGAAGAGCGCGTCAAGTGATTCGGCTGCAGTAGTGATGGTGCTATGTGACATATTATTGTTGCTGATTTGTTGATATTCACTCCTAAAGTTTATTGTTTAGTGTTTAAAAAAACGTGCTTAATGAATGTATCATTTAAACATGTCTGTGATTTATTACACCCTTGTTTTCATACAGTATCACGCTTTACTGTATGGGCTTGTAAATGATAAAGCACAATAAGAAGTGACTTATTTATAAGATTGACTGCATTTATATAGCACTTTACCATTTGCCTCTCATTCACCCAGTCACACATACATTCACTCACTAATGGTGGCAACCTACCCTGCATGGCCTGACCATCAGGAGCAATTTGGGGGGCCAGAGTCTTGCCCAAGACACTGGAGGAGCCAGGAGCCGGGATCGAACTGCCTGCCCTGTTATTAGTGGACTGCACACAAAATTTGCTCCTACTAACAACCTGGCAAGTAAGCTAAATCATGTAAGTGTTGTACTCATCTTGATTGACATTTTCATAGTAAAATGTGTTTTTTTACCTGCGTTGATGCAGGACGTAATAAAGGATTGAGCTTAAAGTCACAAGGAAACAGCATTTGGAGTGTCTTTAGCTTCCACAACCTTAAGTATTTCCAAGTGAAACTGAATGGTAGGTGGAGAGTAATTATGAGAGGTCTTAAAATCAAACCTCTCAAATTTGATTGGTTTGCTCAAACTGGACATGGCTTAACAAATACAGCGCTATACGGAGCTGTAGTGGACTGTTTGCCTGGGAGAAATTAAAAAATTAGACCTGAATCATGCTCTTTGATGGGCAAGGTTAGCTAGTCACCCAAATCATAACTCCCCAAGTTCCAGATGAGTCATCAAAAATAAAGTTTTCTAGGAAAAGAGAGAGATTTTCATATAAAACACAAACAAATTACTCTTTTGACATGTTTTTTTTTTTTTTTATGTATTTGGCATATAAAAAGAAATAATGGAACAATTAAAGCTGTGGTAGGCAAAATCTGTGCACCTAAGAAAAACCGTCTGTCTCTCTCTCATGCCTCTCGCTAAGCCCCTGCCACCAAACCCACAACTTTGACCGGCAGCAGAAGGAATTGGTTCCCCTGCGAAACCTTATCCCTCGTAGGGCTCACTCTGCATGGCGTGAGCCTCACCGAGACCGCGGTCACTCTCGCCGCGACTTGTATTTTCAAAGACGCCCCTCCAGCTCTTCGCGGCTGCAGAGCAGAGCGCCCCAGGCTTCAGAGGCAGCTGCAACGCCGTCCAGCAATGAGATGAGATGAGAGGCTAGTACACCACACACACGCCACTGTCCCCCCTCAAAAGTTATTCCCCACTGTTTGTCATCATGCCTCTTTGCCATGTCGATACGAGCACCATGGCATCGAACATAATGAGCCCGAAGCTCCGTGTGGAGCCGGGACGTGTTGTTTTGTGCTATACGCAGCTGTAGGCAAAGGAGGTGTTGGAAATTCTTCACAAGTTGCAGGATTTTCGGCAGGATTTTCCACCATTGAATCGGGTTTTCACCATCTGAAGGGACATGCACGTGCATCTGCATTTGTAGCTCAGCCAATACGAACGCACCGTCTCTCTGAAATAACCTGTGATTGGTCAAAGTCTCCCGTCACGGGATTGATTTTCTGAAGCCTGAAAACAGAGGAGGGGTAGAAGTAGAGGTTTGCTCTCAGACCACTTTAATTACAATATGCTGAACAGTTATTATGGCATTTTTGCCCAATGACACCAAAAAAATACTGCCTACCCCACCTTTAACACCAGGACACATGATTAGAACTTAAATGTATTTTTTATTTCACCATGTCTTTAAAGAAATAGTTCAACATTTTATGCTTATTTACTTTCATTTTCATACATTTGCAAAACATTTGAAAGTTACATTACAAGTCACAAGATACAACTTAGTAAGTACAGTAAGCTTTAAAGGTGTTTTTAGGCTTTTTTAACCACATTGGACCAAAACTGTTTTCCCCTGCTTCCAGTCTATATGCTAAGCTAGGCTAAACACCTATCGATTCCAGCTCCGTTCTAAATGCACAGACAAGAGACTGATATTGATCTTCCCTAGTACAATATTGTAGTGTCACACAGGAAGTGTTGTGTTTTTTATGCAATGTATAATGTAAAAGCAATGTTTTTATCATTCCATGTGTGTTTCTTGATACAGCGTGATCCACAAGCACTAGATAGCACACACCTTATTCAAAGTGCAACCGATTGCAGTTGCAGATTCTGTATCCTATATATACCATGTGAGCAGCCAAACTCGTATCCCTACCCTGGACCTAATGAAAGAATCAGAAATCAATATGAGACTACTGATGAAACATAATGATTCAAACACTTTGATTGGTTTAAGCTCTGGCAAACTAGTTGCTGTTGTTTATGAGAACACAATTTTATTTTACTCAGAAATCTGAGTATCTCATAGACACAGTTTCTACTTTCATGTGCTTTGCTACTTTAAAACACCCCCAGTTCTTGTCATCGTTGTGTGATGTGCTCACTATTCAGCAGTTGCAACGATCACAAAACAGAGCAGCACCTGACCACAGGCCCATTCATTTATCCCCACTGGTTTCCCATTGATGCCTCTCCTTATGACTGAGGCCCAAAGGAATCTCCACCCAGGGGACCTTTCAACAACAAACGCAGCCAGCTACGACAGCAAGCTGCTTCTCTGAATGAACAACAATGTCATTCCAGCAGTGTGCGTGTGTGACTATACTGTACGTGTGTACGTGTGTGTGTGTGTGTGTGTGTGTGTGTGTGTGTGTGTGTGTGTGTGTGTCTAGTGAAATACCACTGGCTAGTAGCAGCAGAGTGATCTTGTGACCAAGGCCCCTTAATGACGGTTAGGAGCTGTGAGCAGACTTAACTTCTCTGCATTACCCTTATTAGTCCATATCATGCTAACCCAAAGGCCAGCCAAGGCAAAGGGACCAAAGCTTCAGTGACTGAACACACATCCCAGGCTGGCTGACATCAAGTCTGCTTCATGGTGCATTTCAGCTGGCCAGAGTAAAAATGACGCTTTACAAAAGGTTAAAATAAGTGAGCAGGTAGACATCTGCTGTCTCATTTCAAACACAAGGAACGTGTCATTTCTGTCAGTGAGTAAACAGGACAGTGTCTGTAAACACAGAACCACCCTGTCTCACTATATGTGGGTGACTGAATTTCACATAACCCCCTTAATAATAAGATTTTTGTGCCATAAAGCAATCTTCTTGTATACTGTTAATCACTGCAGCTGAAGAAACCTGAATTGTCTGAGAAACCTGAATATCAGTATAGAGGCTGGTAGCAGCCATCTCTGTTTCTTCCTTGTTTATGGTAATACACTATTATAATTTTTGAATGTGATAATGATTTGCTGCTACAGTAGTTATCATAGTATCTACCATCTTTCGGTCCATCAGCGATTTCAAAAACAGTTGCCAGTAGTAGTCGTTTCAGTCTCCATGCTGTATCTTCACACACACATTTGATAGTATTTGTGTCAGTAGTTAAATATTGTACTTGTTTTGTTTTTCTAGTGAAATAATAACAGTAATATTAGAAATGTAATAGCAGTAGTAGGAGATATGAATGTGGTGACATAAAATATAAACAGACCTACGTTTGGTAATCTGTCATTTCTTGTGTTAGCTTTTTTGTCTTTGCCTGAACTGAAGTGTGCAACCGTGTATGAGCGTGTTTGCATGTGTGTGTGTGCACAAATTAATCTAATACTTGTGTTTCTCAGCTGTCTTGCTGGATGAGCATGGAATTACAGACCACCCCTGTAACTCAAACGGCCAGTCTCAATCTCTGTCAAAGTGTCCCTGAGACTCCGAAAGCCTCCGTATTTACATCTATATGACGACAAAAAAATGAAGTGCTATGGTCTTGGACACTATCTGAATCTGTTTCCTTCATATTGAGTAAAAATAATGACTATTAATACAATCTGAGCTCTACAGCATGAGAAGAGTGCTGTGCAGGGGGAAGCACAAACACTGTGACACATATGTTAGCATGCCAGCCTTTTTTGGCTCAGTGGGCCAAACTGGCCGCTGAGGGACATGTAGTATGTAGTAGTAGCACCAAACCAAAGGACACAATTTGTCACAACTTCACCTATATGCAAGGTGCATACAGAAGAGAGGCTGTTTTGAATTATCAAAGCTCCAGCAACGCTTTTAGCAATGAGAAAGACCTAATAAAACCAATGTAATATAACCCTATAGCAATGGTAAATTATCCTGTGTTACTGTGTTGAGGAACATTATGGTTATCAGTAAATAACAAAAACAAAAAAAAACACCTTTCAAATACTTTTACTTAACTTTTGGAAAAAGGAAAAGGATTTCTGGAACATGCAGCTCATCCCATTTAATTATACTGCCTTACTTTTTTCTGATTTCCTCTTCTTTGTAGTGCTGTCAGAATAATGACGTCTGTTGCTGCCTAGCTATTGTTAATGCACACCATGTTGCCGTCGTGTAGTGTTCTTGTTCTGAGGGATACCAACCAACCACTAAGACAGGAATTATAGTTCTACTATAGTGTGTCACAATTAACCTTCGGCCGCAGAGGCTCAACAGTGTGTCGGCCTGCCACATCAAACCAGCTGATTGGTCAGTTTAACTTCCTGTCAGGAGACGGGTTGGGTTTATGTGTTTGTACTATACAGCCACGTGTTCGAAGTGTTTACTGCAACATTCAAATATTAGCTACCTGTGTCTTAACGGGTAAACACCAGCTTGTCCAAAACTCTGCACTCCAGGGGAAATTTAGGCTTTTCCTTTCAAACTTGTAGTGTCAACAATTTCAACACAGGTCTGGCACACCATGAAGTCTTATTGACAGGTGTGTATGATCATTAAATCAGAGCCTCTCTAGAGCAGCAGCTCTACGTCCCCTTTAAGTAACTGATTAAGATTCATTTGTTCCCTTATTTATTTCAATGTTATGAATGCCTCAAAAGGCATTCATTTATCAGTTTTATCTATAATACAGACACTAATACACACAAACATACAGACAGACACACATTCCACTTATGTCTCCAGATAATACAGAATTATGTTATTTTATTGCTTGTGTATTCAGACTAAATGTTTATGTAAAGGAAGAAGCTTTAAATAGTCAACATGTTACCGCCATCAGGGTAAAGTTTTTGTCCATGTCAATGGAAAAATGGGTCAGAATGGCTGGAAACTTTCACTGGAGGTAGATTTAGAAGAAAGACTATCCAATGGGTTCCCATCACCCTAACATTGCACTATATTTGTCAGTGCTCAAATATTTGGAAAAATAGGGGGAGAGCAAGACAGGGAGGGGGGCAATGATGAGTGTCCACAACAGATACTGACCCCTCATACTCCCACCACAACTCTCCGAACCTTACATGCCTATTTATAGAGGGAAATTGCGCTATGGAAAAATATGACAAAGCTGCATTCCATAAATAAGCTGGGAATGGTGGAAAAGAGCACACAGCTTGGTCTCTGAAGGCCTGAGTGGAGGTTCTCAGGCTTGGCTTTGGATTACGGATAAATGGATGGATAGACACACAGATAGATAGATGGACAGATGGATTGTTGGTTTGGCCCGGTGCAGCTATCAAAAGTTGGAGTGCTTTTAATTTGGGCCTTTGTCAATCTGAAGGGTAAAATGAGCCCACTGAAAATATTGTATCCTCAGTTGAGTATTTTTCACAGTATTTATTACTGTGGCGACACTTTGGCACACTGGTCATTAAAAGCTGTTATGATGATTTATACTTTAAAGTATATTTGATCCCCTGGTTCTTATTTCTTATGCAACAATTGTGTGTCATATATTAAATCTGTATCAACCTGTGTCTTCAGAGAGTGTATGCCTCTAACACCGTAGTTTCAGGGCTATAGCTTCCATTGGTGGCACAGGTCATGTTCTGTGTGTTTTTTAAGAAGTTCAGTTTAATAAAGAGACCTGAAGTCTAATTTACATTTTAAAATTAAAAGTTACATACGTGGTGGGACTTCCAAAGGCTTATGCCTATATATTTTTAGCCATGTTAGCAGCGTGGCTCTAGGAATAGCAGTGTCAGTCTGTCCACCACTTTTGTCCAGACTAAAATATCTCAACAAATATTTCCATGAAATTTGGTACAGGCATTCATGTTCTCCACTTAACTTTTCATCTAGCTTCATTATCAGGTCAAATTTATACTTTGCCCAATTCTTTATGACTAAATAGTTACTAGGAAAACTATTGACATTCCCACCAACCTCAGCTGTACTTTTTGTTAGGTGCTAATTAGCATTAGCATACTAACACTGTAAACTAAGATGATGAACATGGTAAACATTATACCTGCTTAACATCAGCATGTTAGCATTGCCCTGGTGAGCATGTTAGCATGCTGCTGTAAGCATTCATCTCAAAGCACCACTGCACTTAGGTACAGCCTCACTGAGCCGCTAGCATCTGTAGACTCTTAGTCTTGTTTAAACTTGGCACTTTGAATGTTTTCAGGCCAAGAAAAATTAAAGAAATGCATAAATGAATAAATACATACAGTTTTAAATGAATAAAAAACTAACAAAAAGAAGATAGTATAAAGCAGCTGAATCAATTAAACAGTTTAAATCAGAATTAACTAAACAACTGCTGTGTGTTTGTGTGTGTGTGTTGTGGTCCCTGACTCTCAGTGAGATTAAGCACTTCCTGGTACCTTAGTCATCTGCTGCTTTGTTGTTAATGGAAACAAAATAATCCTCTGTGTGTGTGTGTGTGTGTGTGTGTGTGTGTGTGTGCGTGTCTTTACTTCACCCAATTACAAATGTAAACTGAAACTGCCATTTACAGGTCTAATGACACAACCATTATTCTCAGAATTACACACGAGAGCCTTTTAATGACTACAACATTTCCGTTTTTGACCCAAGAAAACATGCTTCCTTAATGGATGAAATTGAAAGTGAACTGACCCCCGACCCTGATGTGTGCAGTGTGCCTGTGTGCTGGACTACCCAGCATGCATTCAGCCTCAGCCCAGTTATCCAGCCCCAGATGTCAGGCAGCAGTGGTGGCTTATTCGACCCCAGACGACTGGTCTTTGCAAGGACACACTCTCCCCGTGGTCCACATCCAAGTTCCAGGCTCCAGAGGCTCCAGAGGGTCAGCCTCCCCACTCTACCTCCAGTCCCCCCTCACAAAACCCACTGCCATAACAGCAGCTAAGGAGCTATGAATAAACAGGCTGTCATTGTCTTCTAATGTATTTATGGAAGACAGAAGCTGCATTTTGTCGCTTGTGTGGTATTTTGTCTTTGTGGGAAACTGGAAAGTATGTACTCATCTTGTGAGACAGCGAGACAAAACAATTTGGAGTGGAGCTCCTGTGCGAAAGACGTGTGTGTGTGTGTGTGTGTGTGTGTGTGTGTGTGTGTGTGTGTGTGTAACATTGAGAGAGAGACCGAAATAGATTTTAGATAGACCAGAAGATGAGTTTACATGGGTACAGTACTCAGAAATGGTCAACTTTTAGATCTCCATTTACATAAAATAGTCCCACCTGAAACTACATCGTTTTAGAAGAACGGTTGTGGTGCTCATAAAGATCAGCTGATCAAGCTGACTTTTGAGAGTTTGAATTTTGGAGTTTCAATGCACTTTAGTTGTTAGTTGCTTAAGACAAAAGCGTCTGCGAATAAATGTAATTAGAGCAAGAAAGTATCCAAATCTATGACCTTGAAAAGTTCATGGATTGGCAAATTTCAGTCCAAAACATTCATGGTCCCTAGAGGATGGATCCTTCATTCATGCTAGTGCATCTTTGAGGCTGTAAGTAGGCATAGTGGTGCTTGGAGCTAAATGCTAACGTCAACTTGCTAGCATGCTCTCAATGGCAATGTTAACACGCTGATGTTTAGCAGGTAATATGGTCACCATCTTAGTTTAGCGTGTTAGTATGCTAACAATTGTTACTTAACACTAATCGCAAAGCACAGCTGAGGCTGATGGGAATGTCATTAGGCATTTGGTCATAAACCAAAGTAAAATTTGACCTGATGATGGCACTAGATGAAAAGTCTGGGGATCACCAAAGTCATTAGGATTCATTCTCTGGTAACCATGAATGTCTGTACCAAACTTTGTGCCAATCCGTGTAGAAGATGTGAATATATTTCACAGGATAAGTAGTACATTTGACCTGCTGGTGGCACTAGATGAAAAGTCAGGGGATCAACAAAGTTAGTGGGCTTCATCCTCTGGGCACTATGAATGTCTCTACAAAATGTAATGGCAATCCATCCAATAGTTGTTATATATATATATTATATTTCACTCTGGAACAAAGTGGTCATTCAACCGGCCAAGTGACCGACATTGCCGTCCCTAGAACCACAGCATGTGGCAAAATATTTGCTAAAACACATCACCAGTTAAATATGTAGCTTAATGATTTCCATAGAAATATACAAAGTATTAAGGGAACGATTGGTGTATGATTTTCCCTTTGCTGTCTGTTCCATGGAATTTGTGAAATTTCTTTCTCCCTATATTGTAGCCCATGGGACAAACTCTAGAATAAACACTATTAAACTTTTCATAAACATGCTTTTCTCCATCATTTCTACTGAATAGCTTCCCATTCAGTTTTTTCCTGTGTTTATCTTTTCTTTTTTAACTAGTGACCTTTGCTAAAGCTCTTACGACGGGTCATCTTTAATAGTTAACTCTGAGTAAACTCCTTTGTAGAAGGAGGTGATGGAGAGTGTTCTTGATGTGAACAAACATCTTGATTAGTTTAACTTTAAACAAATGACTTGCGCCGATACATTTGTGTGTTTAGTGTGTGTGCTTGAAGAGCAGAACAGATTGTGTGTGATCACAGCGATGTCCTCCACCTCTTATCGCTATCAGTTGGCTCATGTAAAGGCCGGAGGTCAGGCCTTGTTTAGCGTTAGAAAGATGGGGTTATGTTACACATTCTCATTGGTTGTTCCTCTGATTAAGCCGAACCTGTCATTCCTATATACAAAAGATACTTAAATGTATTATTACAATGCTCACTTTTTGTTGAGACTACACCATAGAGGTGTTGATTTAACTTTTAATTGTTGAGGTTGTGGTCTGTGTTGTTGGATTACATTATGCCGTACAGTAAAGTTGTGTGTTATTTTGTCTGTTCTGTAGGGGGTTGAAAAAGTGTATAATTTTAAAATAATTTGGGAAGTCTTTCTTGAATATTAATAGCAGTTTTTCTTTGGCCACGAAATATTCAGTGGGCTTAGATATTGTTTAAAATGCCGTTGATTATTGAGCGTGAAAGTCAACCCAAGGTCCACTTACTAGCTTTTTCTGGAGCTTTCAACATCTCACAGTAGTTGCTCAGTTGTCATCACGTGACCTAGGTTTCAGACTTTGGTCATGTGATAGCAGGCGGGTGTGATCATAAGTAATTCTGGTTACGATGATTGTAATACGAACAGTAATTATGTATTAGTTAAAATGATTGTAATACAAATAGCAGAGGTTGAAAGCTCTGGAAAAACCTAGTAAATGTTTTAAGGTTATTTGGTGAAACTGTTAATTCTTGCTTCTGACAAAATTTCTTAAAAGCATAGTTTGACATTTTGGTAAAATATGCTTATCCAAGATCAATACCACTCTCATGTCTGTACGATAAATATGAAGCAACAGCCAGCAGCTTGTTAGCTTAGCTTAGCATAAAGACTAGAAACGGGGAAACAGCGAGCCTGGCTAGGGTATTGTCAGTATTTATCGTACGAACATGAGAGTGGTATAGATTTCTTATAAGTAAATAAATATGTAAATAAGTAACAAAGAGAATTAGTGTATTTCCCAAAATGTCAAACTATTCCTTTAAATTACAAGAAACAAATACAGGAGACTAACTTTGTTGATTTGTCCTGAGAAGAAATCATTTTAAATTAAATTATCTCACTTCACTGGCATATTTCCTGAATTTACATGTTCAGTTCATTTCAGTTCACACTTTCAAGATTAAAGTGGTGTCATTCTTTGCCTAGAAACTTAAATTCTGAAGCTTTGTTTATAAACCTGATATGAGTGGAGTGGATGCCATTAAAGAAAAGGAAGGGAGCATTGATCTGTTTCACTGTGCTGTGCTGTGCTGGCCACTCCATTTGCCTTTCCCTCTCTGGGCAGTTTAGAGTAATTGCTTGCTCAAGGACTTCTGAGGCCTGATTACCGTAACCCACTGAGGCTCCATTTGTGTTTGTCTGAGTTAAACCCAATCCTCGGGGATAAAGCCACATGCTCAAGATGACATTGACATCTTAATACAAATAGGAAGACTCTACTGTTCTTGGACACTTTGAAAATAAGACTTGAATATTGCCTGTCATTTGCAGATTCTTTGTACTGGTGTATTTCTGGTGTGTACATTATTAATACCTCTCTTTGGGGATCTTACCTTGCAAGCCTATTAGGTAACCTGAGTATATTTCTTGAAAGCATCAATTCTGCATCTAATGCTCACAACATTCTCACATTCAGACTCTCAGGCTCTGTACAGTGCACATCAGTGCACTGTCATAGCGTTGTGAGGAAGCAGTGAGCTGCAGTGCAATAAAACACTCCTGGTGATCAGCCCTCAGTCCTTTCAGCTGAAACAGCATCTGAGCACTGACTCAGTTATGTACCTGTGTGTTCTCCAAAAATAAACACACACATGCTCGCGCACCCATACACTCATGCACTCTGACACACGTGCATGCACCCACGTGCATGCACACGCACACACAGGCACACTGACGTCCTCCATTATTTACACCCGGGTATATCTGCATGCAAACGGCCCATTCCGAGACAATCTGATCACACAGCAGAGGCTTCGCCCGGTCTGTTCCTTCGCTCGGTGAGAATATCGCCGGGGCGGAATGGAAACTTCATTTTGCGGGGGCTAATATTAGCCTGGGCCTCTGGAAAATTCCTTTTAAATGATCACAAGCTGAGAAAAGGCAAAGAATTTGTTTAGTGTTTTGCTTGACAGTATTCTCTGCATATACGGCAGTTTTTTGTTTTTTTTTAAGACGCTTCAGCTCAGTGGAGGGTCCTGGGAATACAGATGTGAAGGGAGGGAGAGCTAAGTGGACTCATATGATGAAATTTAGGACTGTTTGACTGTCAGTCTGTCTGTCTCTCTGGCTGTTTGAGTTTCTGCTGACACTGTTAACACTTGAACTACTATGTCCTGCATCCCTAGTCATTTAACTGATACGGAGAACAGTTACTCCTTCAGATCTCTTTGTGTCACCTGCTCTGTGTGTGATTTAGATTGTCAGACTGCTGTAATACATACTGCAGCATGACCTTCCCAACAGTATCTGAGTGACTTATTGTTCCTATTTCACAGTATAAAATGTATAAAGTATTTTATGTTAAATTGATACACTATAAAAATGGAAATAGCCACGTGTGTCTCCGCCTGTTTGTTCCCTTGAACCACCATCAATGTCTGATCTATATTTAACTCTTTATCATTATATGACCCTAACTTTATAACCTGTGTGTGTGTGTGTGTGTGTGCGCGTGTGCATTTTGCTAGGAAAATCCCACCTGGCCATAGTTCAAAGGGTGAACAATGAGGGTGAGGGAGACCCTTTCTATGAGGTTCTGGGTATCGTCACCCTGGAGGACGTCATTGAAGAAATCATCAAGTCGGAGATCCTGGACGAGACTGACTTGTACAGTAGGTTCCCCTCTCCAAGCTCATGCCCCTTGACTGTAAGACCTCTCCAGTCTGACACAGTAAGAGCACCAGTCTAAAATCCATGACCTGCTATTGTAATGGGGTAGGTAAATTGTTGGACCCAAAAGCAGACTTAGAGACACAGGGGAATGGATTAAAGGGTTTAATTGAACTTCTAGCAAAGTTACAGAGTGAGCCAAATGAGGGGAGTCTGAGTTGGAGCTGGGGTGGGGAGCCGTAGGCGAGAGTTTGAGAATGAGGGGTAGAGCAGGAGACCATAGGTGGCCCAGGGTTTCAGGGCTCTGAGACGGAGGAGGTACGTGGCCGGGAGTGGCTGCGGAATGGCGGTGTAGGAAAAGCAGGCTGGAGGAGTGGACTGAATGAGAAGCAGGCCCGAGCAGAGCGGTGGCAGGCAAGAGGGCGAGTAGTTGACCTGTAGCACAAGAGAAACCGGTTAGAGAAACTTTTACTAAGCTACACGAGGATAACAAGATCTTAATACAGCAGCGCCGAGCATTAGTGCCAACTAAGTAGACTGAACAATCTGGCAGCAAGTGGAGGTGAAGCCAGGGTTTAAATCCTGTAGCGGTGATGAGTGGATGAGGAACAGGTGAGTGGCTGATGCAATAGGAGAGGAGGATCGCCACGCCTACTGCAGTAGGGAGGGGGAGAGAGCTCAGACAGACGGGGAGAACAAGACAAACAGGAAACAACAGGGAAAGGGAAAAAACAGGAAACATAAGGAAAACAAAGTGGCATGGCACTTGCCATACTTTTTCGTAAACTTGTAGGGGCTTTCAAATAAGCTAGTGCTGCTAGGCGATTAACAAATGTTTTATGGTATCTTGGGGTGGAACAGTATATCATGGCACAACATATCAAAAATACACAAATATGACAACAGGCAGTGTGGAGCTGAAAATGGATTCAAATTTTAACAAAATTTGATTAAGTTGTTAATTCTGAATGGTGCTAATTTTTTGTTTGCATACATTAAATGCCAATTAAAGTGCAGAATTAAAGCTGCACATATCAGTATTTTTATATTAACGATGAAATGACTACATGTATTTTGAAATTTGTGGCTCGTAGTGATGAACCCGCAGAGAATTATCACTCAATCCTGTAGTTCCCCTCAGCTCTATGGAGTGTTTTAGCTTCTTTTCAATTCACTTCAGTTTTATTTATATAGCGCCATATCATAACAAAGTTATCTCAGGGCACTTTTTCATAAAGAGCAGGTCTAGACCGACTCTTTATGTTTACAGAGACCCAACAATTCCCACCATGAACAAGCACTAGGTCATCTGCCTCGACCGGTTGGGTTGAGAGAGAGAGAGAGAGGGAGAGGGCGAGAGAGAGGAGAGAGAGAGGGAGAGAGCGAGAGCAGGAGGAAGGAGAACATTCAGTACTACAGTACAGTTCTACATACAGATGGCATTCAGGGCATTGGTTTGGTTTTACGGCCCTCAAATTCTGCTTTCATCAACACAGTTTCCAGATGCAGCAGGGGAGCTATTTTCAGTGAAAAGGCTCTGATAAACCCACTGCACACTACCTGCCCAGCACCAAACAGCAGACAGACACAGTTAGCAACTAGCTGGTGAACATAGTGGAGCATTTAGCAAACTGATGTTAGTGTTGCTCCATGTCTACTGGAGGTGTAAACAAGAAATTGATTGCTAACGCATTAGCCATAACAATTTGTAATATATGATATATGACTATGTTGCATTTACAGCTTGTTCTGTTGGCCCAAGCGGACAAAAAAAAATCAATTAATGGCGCTTGTTGTGTTTGTGTCCATCTGACAAATATAATCCAATATTATCGCTCTTTGTAGCTCTGGTTTGCTCTCCACCAACTCCTACGAAAATATCTGGCTCTTTAGCAGCTAAATGTTCTCCAGCTAGTTGCTAACTTTGTCTGTGTGATGTTGTCTGAGGCTGAGCAGGTAGCGCACAGTTGGCTTTTATTTCACTTTGGCGCTGAAAACAGTTGCCTGCTACGTCTGGAAACAGACTGAACCAATACAATGAGCTGAAAGATGCTAAAACGAGGAAAAGCCTAGGGGAGCTGTGGGTTCATCACCACGACCCTTTCACATTATCATAGGTCTTTGTTTATATACAAATATTGATTGTAGCAGCTTTAAAAATGTCGTCAACCTACTCCAGTAATATAAAATCAGTTTGTGTGATGATGTTTCAATTAAGGTTTGTGGCCAGCTGAGGTGTTTTGAGAATATTACTTCTTTTTTTACTCTTCAGTTCTATGTAGATAAAGAACTGCTTTATGTTTTTCATGTAAGCGATTATCTTATTTGCATTTTGAACCAAAACCTACAACATAATACTATTTTTTTAAAAAGTAACAATGGTGAAAGTTTTTTTTTTTCACATTTACACCCAGGGAGGAATTAATAATTTTGTACAGTCACAATTAGTTTCATCCGTCAAACTGATAAACCCTGTTTCATGTGTCATGCCAAACCATGAGCTGACTGTACTGTTACACCTCTAATGGTATCAATAAAGGCCTGCAGACATGGAGTATGTGTCTATTTGTTGCCCTAATACATATGGCTTTAAGTAATGCTAAGAATGTGGTAAGCTAACAATGTAGTCCCCTATAGCTCTTTTTTTAGTTCTGAGAAGAATGCCACAGCTACATTTCCAGAAAAAGCAATAAGCTTTGGGTAACTCAAGTTTAGTCACCCTGTGACCCGGGAGGACTAGCTCAATATCTGAGTGTGGTGTGGATCAACCTTTTCCTTTTGCAGAAAAAAGTTTTAGTTTGTGTCTTACGCTCGACTTTTCATTTTCCCTCCTCAGCTGACAACAAGACGAAGAAGAAAATCACCCATCGGGAAAGGAAGCAGGATTTCTCAGCCTTCAAGCCTACCGACAATGAAATGAAGGTTAAAATATCACCTCAGCTTCTGCTGGCTACCCTGCGTTTCCTAGCAACAGGCAAGTGGGCTGCGTTGCTGCTTGACTTCCCCCAGTGTGCCCTCAGCCCCTCACTGTGGGGAAAGTGTGTGTGTGTGTGTGTGTGTGTGTGTGAGCTGTTTGTGTGTGCATGTGCCCATATGGGCTTTGAATTTTGGGCAAGTGGGTGTAGGGAGGAGTGAGTATGTGTGTAGAATGAGTATCTGTTGTTTGTGTGTGTGTGAGGGAATGAGTTGTGCGAGGACTCACAACTTTGTGTGCGTGTGTGTGTTTGTGAAGAGTTGGAGGGCCTCTCGGGAGCGTGGCACGGGATGTCTGTGCAGACTGCGCACGGATCCAAAAAAAACGCAGGCGTCTATTTGCTTGCATGTCATGCACTGAAGGTTACATGTTGAGAACTTCGCTCACAGCTTTAAAAACACCACCCTGTTTGCTTACGCTCGTTCCTCAGTGACATCACGTCCAGCATTTTTGGCCTATGATCCGGGTTCTCACACAAGTCGACATACTTAGTGTAAAATGTGAAATAGTTCACCCGCTTTCCCTTGGGAAGTGGATTTCTGAACAGGCTGCAGAATATCCAAGTACTACTACAGCAGCAGCAGCCGCTGACTATGCCTCATTGCAGTTGGATTTGCTTTAGAACTTCGACCTAGCAGCTAAGCGTTGATTAAGTTCCTCTAAAGGCTATTAGGGAGTTTAGTTCCTGGTGGTGGAGCCAGCAGCCAGCTGACACATATCACCTCTGCTGAGTTGAAGGAGCTGATTGGCCCATTAGGTGGTTGAGGCAGACCAGTCACAATCTGGAAACAGTGGTTAAAAGTTATAAACTAGTTTTTGGTCAGGTTTGTATGTTTGTTCATTCAGACAGATGCAGTAACAGCTTAAACAAAATATGTTAATTATTGCTCAGTCTGGCAATTGTTTATAATGTAGTCAAGTTAATTTTATTTATATAACCAAGCGTCGGAAATTAGCGGGGGGCAAAAGGCAGAAATGCCCCAAGAAATCTCAGATTTGCCCCCTAAAAGCCTCAACCTGTTACCTGACTGGCAGAGGCCAGGCGATCCTGCACCTGCAGTGAAGTTGGCTGCTGCGACGGACCGGTACCTCATTAAAAAGATGAGCCTACAGAAGAAAGCAATCCTCCTGGGTTGTCACCAACGCCACCCCCAGCAAATAATGCCGGGTTCAGACAGGAGGCGGACGCGCTGCAGCCTTTGGACGCCCATGTTAACCAAGTGGGCTGTTCAGTCAGGACGCGCCGCGCTGCGGAGCTCTGCGGCGCGGCGCGTCCTGCGCTCTGCAGAGTTTCGGCGTCTTTTCTATTTTCTCCGCCCGCCGCGACCTTATCTGGCATGAATACACTGATAATTTATTATAAACGATATTAATGATATATTATATATGATATAAATGATCTGCTTCTGATAAATAATAAAATATGCATCCTGCTTGCCAACCCTTTTGATTTTCCTGCTCCTTTATGACATTTCAAAATCTCCCCATTCACTATATTTATTAGAAATAGTATCACTGCTGTTCGTGATTGTGTTTTTTAAATTAAGTACTTGTTCCACATGATTGCACACTTCTCTTTGGAACAGCAAAAGTATGCTTTTTATTTATTCATGCACCAGGTGGTGATTACTGTAACGTTATGCATTTTCATTTGGGCTCATTTCACATTACAAACAGCAACTTTATGCACTAATTACTATTTTTTAGTGCCCCCAAAATTTTGGAAATGCCCCAATTTTTTAGACAGTGGAGGAAAAAGTTGCCCCCCCAAATATTTTTTTAATTTCCTACACTGATATAGCCCAACATCACAAATCACAAATATCCCTCAAAGGGCTTTATAATCAATCCAACATATAACACTCTCTGGGAAAAACTAAGGAAAAACTCACAAATAAAAACCCTTTAATTGGATAAAACAAATCCTCAGGAAGAGCAACAGAGGAAGAGGAAGAAAAGTGAAATTACAATATGGAGAAACATATTGGGCTTCATGCAAGAACATTTTCGTATACTTATCCTGAACTTCTCACTTTTTTCTGTTTGCTTAGATGTCAGATTCACCAAACTCTCTTAACTGCACAAACTTAATAATATTGTAATTTTTTTTGTTTCAACCTTATGAGGAGGTGCACCTTCATGAGATTTTACAATTAGCATAATCGACGCCCCGAAAATTTCCATATAAGGCTACTAGTTCTGCTCTGTTTGTGGGCAAGATTCATTCACAAAAGTGACACCCAAGAGTAAAAAGAATTTCACACTGCAGAGGTTAGAGCACTGCTGTCGGAAATCAGCAGACAAAAACGTAACAAATTTACAAGTGATTGCTGCGGTATTAGGAGACCGGAAACAACAAATATTAATAGTCATGTCATTAGAGTGAATGGTTTGACATCAAGTTAGATGCTGTAAAATGTCTTTCTAAAGCAAAGTGGTCCATAACTTGGGAGGTGGTCAAGTGGACATGACAGTCATGCAGATACTAGATGAAAATACTGTATATTAGCCTATACAGTAGGTGGTGTTACACTGTCGGGTGCAACTGTGGATGTTCACCGGGACAGCAATGGCTACTGAACTGTAGCCCATAAGTTGCCAGGCCAAAAAAATTAAATAAAAACTCCCAGTAATTTGGCAAGCCATGATGGTATGGTGAACAGAATATTAATTTTGCATGGGTGTATTCTGGTTATTTCTTTTTATTTCAGTTGATTTCTGTAACATATTTAAACTCCACAGTCATTCAGATTAAGGCATTATGAGTCTTAAGTCAAATGAGTCTGTGGAGAGAGTCAGACTATCTGCACATGACTCGTACGACAGGTCTGGAATTTGTTCCTACCTAAGAGAAAATTTGTGAATGCCATAAATTCTCTTAAATCACCTGTTTCTGCCACTTAAGAACACATCTGTTTGTACGAGTGGTTCTTGCACGAAGCCCACTTTGTTGATTAGATGTTTAGTCTGTAAAATGTCAGAAAGTAGTTTAAAATGCCCATAATAATTATTGAGTAGCAAAAGGTGACATCATATTGCTTGTATTGCCCAATCAACACTCCAAAACTTCAAAATATGTCATTTATAATCATAAAAACTTTAGCTTGAAAAATGCCAATCATTCGTTATGTAAAAATATGACTATTGGCCAGTAAACCACAGGATTTTTGAAACTCTCAGATATTAATATTGGTGTCAGCCCCAAAATCTAATATCAGTTGGGCTATAATTTATGTCCTTACAGTCTCCTTCTCTGTCTGTTTCTTCAGAGGTCGAGCCATTTGCACCGGTCCAAATGTCCGAAAAGATTCTGCTGCGCTTGTTGAAGCACCCCAACGTCATCCAGGAGCTGAAATACGACGAGAAGAACAAGCGGGCGGCAGAGCACTACCTCTTCCACAGGAACAAGCCCGTGGATTATTTCATCCTCTTACTGCAGGTGTGTGGACACAGTGAGGTTCAAAGAAAGGGAAGGACATATAGCAAGTTTTGCTACAAAGTAGTAGTAGTGGTGTCCAACATCTGATCCACTACTGGACTCCGTCTGCATTTAAAATGTTTAACAGCGCAAAATAAATAGTCACTTACTAAAGAACAATATTTAATTCATTAGGAGAGTAATAACATTATTTGTACCCTAACCAAACTACATTACACAGAAACACATATAAGACAGGGACATGCTGCTGTTAGTACAAGCTATTGTTTTCCTTGGTCCTCCAGTTTTTCATAGTTTAGCCATCCATCTAACAGAGCTGTACTGCAGGTTTTTGCCCTCAGGGGCCACACATCCTAAAAAGGTATGCATGGTATCGTTGTACTGCAGGGCAGTTTCGATCAAAACAAGAAACAATACCATAGATAAACAGCTCATTAGTGATACAAATATCTGGCTTAAGAGAGAACACTTCAAAATACTATACTAAAAAATGTATGTATTGTTTTGATTGAACACTATTGCCAGTTTTATTTTGAAAACACCCCAAATAGAAAGTGAAATATATGTATTTCCATGTTTTCAAGTCAGAAATGAACCAAATGGCATGTATAGTATATCAGTAGTGGTACTTAATACCCATCACTCTCTTTTCTCCCTGCCACTCTCTCTTTGCAGACACCTAAAAGAAATCCTACTATAGAGTTACAATGATCTTCAAAAGCAGATCAAAACAAGTGCTGATGTCCTTCATGTAGCCTTACAGCTTGAAAACTGCTCTGTCTCTGAATATGTTGTTGGTGCCAACATAGGGTCTTCCTCTTTGGTCTTAGGGAGAGTATCAAGTTTTTAAAAAGGCTCAAGATCGAGGGAAGTCCCAAATCGCTGGCGCTAAAGTGGAGTTTGAAAGTCTTTGTCAAAACATACATGTAGTTAAAATCAGTATTTATAATGCAGTTGGAACTACACTTCTTTTTTTCAAATATATTGGCATTCACATACTTTGTATATTTCCCCTATCAGTCCACTAAGTCAATATGTGTAATAGCCCTGGATCAAATGAGGTCCAGGTAGGACAAGTGTGGGGTCACTGCCCTTGAGACCGGGTTTAGGAGCAGATTGGGAGCTATTAAACAGAGCACGGATTTTCTGCAAGTGGTAAAAAGGAAATGAAAGAGGGAAGGAGGAGGGAGGGGGGTGGATTTGTTCTAAACTTATGGGCGGGATGAATAAATATATTTAAGCAGGAAAAGTGGCAAAGCTGTAGCGGAAATCCTAGATAGAAAGGGTAACTGACACAATGAAGCACTAATGCTCCATCCAGATAATGTGCAATTGAGAGTGAATTAGAAATAAAATCAGTGTAATAACAGTTTGAAAGGATGGATAAAAATCATAAAATGCAAACAGTCTGAAAAGTAAGTTGAGTAGCCTAACTTGTTATTTGTGGTTGAACGTGTGGACATAGTTGTATTTGAAATATAGTGTTTTGTACAGGACGTTGTTTGCTTAGGTAACACTTTGTTCTTTGTCGTCTCTGGATCCCACCATCACAGGGGAAAGTGGAGGTGGAGGCAGGAAAAGAGGGGATGAAGTTTGAAGCGGGACCGTTCTCCTTCTACGGGATGATGGCTCTGACAGCCTCGCCAGGTAAGATGTGTTTCACCAAAGAGCTTTGTCAGTTCTCAAAATCCCCTGTTGGATCGAAATGTTGTTATTCATTTGTGAGTAAACCATAAAAATTGAGCTTTGCATGCAGATCTTCTCTCTTTTATGAAGATCTAAGTCATTCATAGTAGCTTATGTCCAATATAGATAAGCCACAAATAGGGCTGGTCACCAAACTTACTTACTGCTTTTTTGGTACTGACTGAAATGTGTCCATAGCACCTTGTACCAAAAGCTGGCGTTGAATGCTCAGATTCATACTCCTTTTCATTTGTTCTTTGCTCTGCCAATTTCTGATTAGATCATAATTTAGCCAATTTACCTGTATTAACCTGTATTTTGTTAAAGCAAGGTTATTGTACAGCTGCTCCTGTTTCTGCTTGTGACAACATTTCACATTTGAGAACAATGGCTCCTTGTGTTCAATGAAAAAAACAAGAAACGTGCTCATATTCCTCAAAGTAATAAGTATTGTTTTGGTATCTAGTATCGAACCCCAGTCACAAACACTCTCATTGTAGTACAGTATGCCTATTACATATTTCTTTGTTCTCACTTCAAGATGATTACACATTGCTTGATGTGCAGAATGCTTGTAAGTGTTGTTGAATAGTTGCCTTAAGTTCATGAGGCATAGTTCATAATTCATTTTATAATTGCATGTAATAAATAAATAAATAAATAATATATTGATGTAAAGTTAAAAGGTTAAAATTGAAATCTGATGTAATGAAATGGCTTGTTTATACAGGACAGGAATGTAAAACAGATAACAATGGACATAATTGACAGGGTTGTAGCCGCTGGGGTATTAGTTTATTGTTTCTGCTCCGGAACAAACGTTGTGTGTTAGCGGTTCCACTACGACAGAATTTCTTGGCGGATTTCATCGACGGACTGTGTACAGTCGAGCAAGAGCGGTGTCTCTCACAAAGAACCTTTTATTGCATTTAAGGCAATATTTATCGGCGTCTGGAGCTAAAACAGGCAGTCAAAGGAAACTCCCAGAGACTTCAAAGACCCTCTTTCTATGACAAGCGGCCAACGAGGTATTTTGGTTTGCTTGTTGAATGTGCTTTGTTTATTTTCGCGCCAAGGGTTATTTGTATCTGTTTCGTGTACTGTATAGCTGATGTATTTCGTAACCTGTTTGTTCATACAGTTCTCACGGCGTGACAGAAACGTGAAGCCAAATGTAAAACAAGTGCCCAAAGCAATAAACGCCCGTTCATAAAGTACCGACCTGTGTCTGTGATGTCATGAAGAGAGTTACAATGCTTTTAGCAGCATGATACATCAAATTAGCCCTGTTGTTGTAAATTGACCTCACTAGCAATGTTTTGATGAAATCAGTGTCAACTCTATGTCCTAAGTCCTTTGGAAATGGACCTGTCCACTGTCCGCCTCCCCTGATTTGTGTTTGTAACCAGGCTGTGTCACCAAGCCAGCAAAGTGCAGGTCAGTTTGGGATCCTCTGTGATTAAAAGCCTGCATTTTCCTTTGTTTCCTATGATCAATGTTTATGAGACTGACAAGGCTGTCCTGCAGTGACATCATGACAAAGCGTCACCTACTGATCCTCTTCAGTTCATTCATAAACTACAGTACTGTTCCCAGCCCTTTTTTTTCAGCTGTTCTGATTCGCATGTGGTGGTGGGATCTGAGAGACACCTACTGGTGAAAGAGCAGAATAACCTTCCTGTCGTGTGTGTGTGCAGGCACTCAGCAGTCAGAAATCAAATCAGAGACTTTATGATTAGACATGATGGTGTTCCATTTGTGCATTTTCTTTGACTCCATCTTTAGCTGCTCAGTAGCAGTTAAGCTGAGTGGCAGTGTGTTGCTGATGTTTCTCCACCATATTTAATCCAAGTTTGCTATTTGTGCATATGCATTGATTATTTCGCAACTTTGACAGACTCTCCTCTTTCTTTTCTTCTGCTTTTGTCCTCCTCTTGTGTCTTCCCTCTGTCCCCAAGTGCCTCTGTCCCTGTCTCGTACATTTGTAGTCAGTAGGGCTGAATCATTAGCAGGATCTCCAGGTACAGTGGCCTTTTCTGTCTATACATACAGCTATCTTCACACTTAATACCACACCAGTATCATCCCATCGACTAATTAGATGTGAGAGTTTGAAAAATGAAAAAGTTGCATAGAAGATTGTCTTTAAAGTTTAGCTCGCAATGCTTTGTGTAAACTTACATGAGTCGTTTTGATCCTCATTGTCTGCACGAGTAGTTTTTTGTTTTGTGTGACTTTGTGACCAAAAAGGTGTTGATGTCTGAAAGTCTGTTTGTACCTGAATGCAACATGCACTGTATGTTCATGCATGTGTAAGTGAAAGAGAAAGCGGGAGAGAGGAAAACAGATTCCGACTGAGACTTAACACCCTCATCCCCTGAGCCATTAGTCAAGTGGCTGAATGGTGTTGGAGACTGGAGGCCCCAGAGCGGACCCAGGCTCTGCCCCGCTCGCCCCTAACCTTTAACCCTCTGACTACATAAACAAGACCTACAGCTACAGCCCCCTGCCGGACACCACTGAGCGCACATACAAAGACATGCACGTACACATATGTTCACATGCACAGGCACATGTACACAGAGCGCACACACTCCACACATAGCTACGGACATGCTGCCAGGAACATAAACACACCCACATGTATCCGGAAATGCAGTTGAACAAATACACTCTCTCTCTCTTTAGCGGTGACCTACAGTGCACCTCTTAACGTGTTTTTTTCACTCAGTTTGGCGCCCCGCTGCGCACACGTTTGAGTGTGTGTCTGCGCGTACGTAAATGCGTTATGTGTGTATTCTTGACACACACCGGCATTTTCTGTATTGACCTGGCCCCTTGCGGCCCCTAGAAAGTGGAGTACTAATCCGCAAGAGTTCACATGCCAGGTCTTTGGCCCACTGCGCTTGATCTGCACACACACACACACACACACACACACACACACACACACACAGACACACACACACACACACACACACACACACACATATTCCTACATGGGATTACATACATTCCAGTCGGCGTAGTAGCATTAGCGTTGGCCAAGCCGTTTCCACTTTGTTGTGTGTGATTTTCACTAGGCTTCTTTAAGAAGTGGAAAACATAATCTGGCTTTAATTAAAAGTTAAAAACAAAAAAAAACAGAACAAGTCTTCTATGTGGTAGCACATAGAAGGAAGCAGCATCACTGGAGACCACCGACTCAATACCTGCTGTATGAAACTCCCCCTCACCTAAAGACTTATGTAGAAATTAGATTTCCATACATCACAGCAAGCTTCAGTGCTAATATCTAACACTTGACCTGGAAAAATGTCACCAATACACAGGATCTTAAGTGCTGCTGAAGCTGTTGGGGAGCTCAACTGGTTTCAGAGAATATTGTGAGTTAGAGCAGGTCCATCACAAGAGCTTTTGCATCTGTAGCCATCAAAGTCTGCAAAATATGTCCAAATAGACAATGTACTGTACTTATAACTGTGATGATTAACAGGTTCAGGCTATAGAGAGCGCCTAGCCAGACAAAAACAATCATATGGAGTGATTGATGACTGGCACCTCTGTTTATTACAAAGACTAACCAAGACTCTACATCCATGCTAGCAGCACTGTACTGGCTGTACTTAGGCATAGCGGTGCTTTGAGCTAATGCTAACATGCTGATGCTAAGAAAGTGTAATGTTTTTCATGTTCACAATCTTAGTTTGGCACGTTAGCATGCTAACATTAGGTAATTAGCACTAAGCTCAAAGTACAGCTGAGGCTGATGGGAATGTCATTAGTTTTGCAGGCATTTGGACAGTAGTATTGGTATTGAACAACATTTTTGACCTGATGATGGCGCTATAAGAAAAGTCAGAGGATCACCAAAGTGATTACAATACATCCTGAGGGGGACATGAATACCTGTACCAGATTTCATGGCAATCCATCCAGACATTAATTGCAAAACTACAAATTTGAGCCTCATGGTGGCGCTAGAAGAAAAGTCAGGAGATCACCAAAGTAATTATGATTCATCCTCTGGGCACCACGAATGTCTGCACAAACGTTCATGGCAAACCATCCAATAGTTAATGATATATTTTAATCAGGAACAAAGTGGTGGACCGCCCAACAGGCCGACATTGCCATCCATAGAGCTGCTGGCGTGGCTAAAAATGATTGTAAAATGAGAGCTGTAAATTCCCACAGCCAAACGAGATCAAGTTAACCCTGCACAGCCCTCACCTTGTTTTCAAATTCTACCTATAAGAAATCTCCACGAGCAATTGTTGTTGCTCAGAACTAGGATATCTCCTTCTCTCATGTGCATGTGTTTTGGAGGTTATGACAGCACCGGGGAAACAAACAACAATAGGAAGAAGGAAGAAGTGACAGCCCAGCATGTGAAGTGTGAGGATTCCCTAATAATGAGTTTTAGCAGAGAACAGACTGTGACAGATGGTCTTTGTTGTTGCATGAATGTAGTTTTGTGTTTCCATGTCTTTGTGGTTTCTGGTTGTGAAAGAAACATACAGCCAATGACTAAAAAAATCCCTAAAAGGCCAAGGTTGGAAATATTTTTCTGATATATTTTTGCAACATGAGCACTACTACTCATTGATGTTAGGGGGAAAACTATGGCAAAGAAACACAACAGTATTCTGGAGGAATAAAGGAGTATTTCAGAAAGATATTCCCACCATGGCCTATTAGTGGCTCTATACCAATCCTAATAAAACAAACAAAATCTGTTGTATCTCAGTATTATGGAGCACTTATCTTCTCTTTAAGGAATAACTCTATATGATATATCTATGTCGTTCTTTATCTAGACTTGGTCTTTCATGTGTGTTTCACATGTTTTTGGGGTTTTTAAATGTATTCTCCTCTCACGTCACCTCCTTACAGAAAATAAATCTCCTCCACGGCCGTTTGGACTCAACCACTCAGACTCTCTGAACAGGAGTGATCGTATAGACGCCATCACCCCGACTCTCGGCAGCAGCAACAACCAGCTCAACTCCTTCCTGCAGATCTACGTGCCTGACTACTCGGTCAGAGCGCGCTCCGACCTGCAGTTCATAAAGGTGAGGACACACACAGGTCACACTGAGGCTCAAATGCGTATATATAACGGCTTGATCAATATGTGTGTTTAATACCAACACAGATGCTGGTTATTGAGGTCGTGAAGATTCTTGCACATGATTATTGTACATTGGACAGTTGAAAAGGGGATTAATAACATTTCTGATAAAAGATCTGACATGTGAAGACAAATTAATTCATTAATAAATGGATTACTTTTTAAAGCAGTTCAATAATTGGTCAATAAAACAAATAAACAAAATTAAATTAAATTCAAATTATTAGCTATTTATCAATAATTCTTTTTTTTTTTTTTTTTTAAGTTTTGTAGGTACCTACCAGCCCTACAAGCCCAATCAGTCACAACACTCTGCTGTGACATTTGACCTCATCATGGCTCCATCCTCTCTGTTTCCTAGGTAACACGGCAACAGTACCAGAACGCCGTAATGGCGTCACGGATGGACAAAACGCCCCAATCGACAGACAGTGAGTTCACTAAGATCGAGCTCACGCTGACGGAGCTCCATGACGGAGTGGAGACCCCCGCCGTCGTCACCACCACGGCCAGCACCACCAGCACCACCCCTGCTGTGTCCGTAGTCGTGTCCAATGAGACGTCCCACCTGCTCAACCAGCAGCAGAACTGTGTGGGCCTCAGCAGGAGCAACCACAGCGCCCACAACGAGGGACCCATCTAGCCCCCGCCGAGCCCGGTGGAGACCCAGACCCTCCACCCTGTTTCGTGGACACACGCGGAGCGGTGGCGTAGATGGAGTTGAGGGAAAGTGGGGAAGCAGAGGCGGGTGGAGTGAGGGTTCTGCTCCAACCAGTAGCCCCCAGTCAGTCAGTCAGTGAGACCCTTTCATGGAGGGGCAGTGGGGAAGACGGGTGCTGCGTCACCCTTAACGCCCCCACCTGAACGCTGTCAGAATCCCTGCTGTACTACACCCTGTTACGGAGGGTGCACTCGGACAGTACCTGTGACTGAGCTTCTTTTTTGGGACAATCTGACATTTTCATAGCGGTGACTTGGACTAGAGGACGACAGAGTGCATGCAAACCGTGTCCCTTTCCCCTACACACACACACACACACACACACACACAACATAACACAATACTCGCTGTATTTTCTCCTCAGGCCAAAGACTTTGGTCCCCCCTTCTTACACTGGACACAGACTGTTTTTGCACACATATTCAGACACAGACACACACACACACAAATGCAACTCCCCCACCCGTGCATCTTTCAGGGAGGCTCAGTCGACTGTTGATCCCATCAGCGAGGACTCAAACCCAAACAAGCAGAGAGCAACGGTTAGTCAAAGACTGCACCAAAAACCGCTTTGAAAGAAACCGTTAAACCACGAACCAAGAATGTTTTCCTGTATTTATTTATTTTATAATATTGTATGTATATATGTATGCGTGGAAACATGATATGACATAAACTGGCATACGAGCATGCACGAGCATGTACACAAAGGTGTGCGTGGGGCACACGTGTCATATCAGAAAGGACATGCTACATATATGGAGACGAACATCCATTCATGTATATGAGGAGGTGAGGGTCTTTTACAGATACAGTATGTATATTACAGATCTTGTTATTTTTACTATTATCCTAAATCAGGCTTATGGTACACTATCTTTTTCACCTTTAAAAAAATCACACTATTGCCTTTTAAGATAAATCATATAATTAATTATTTTAACAAAGTGCAATGAACCGCAATTTATTTAAGAGGTGATTATGAATTTAAAAAAAATCACTGTATTATAAATTGACAGATATATTTGTATGTATGTACTGTATGTATATGTATATTTGTTTTTAAAAAAAAAAGCTAAACTGCAGCCATCCACAAGCAAAATTGTCCTTAGTCAGTCTCTCTCTTTATCTCTTTCAAGTTTTTGCATCCTTTGACCTCAAACGTCTAATATACGTTCATATGGGAGTCATGATGCCTAGACTATTCACCACAGTGGGGGCTGGTGGCTGGGTGTGTGAAAGTGCCAACATGGCACCTACTGTGTGCATGCAGAGGACATGTGTCTTATATTTGTTTGCCAATTTTATGCATAATCAAACTTGATAATTGCACAGTATTAATGACCTCATCTAACATGTTGAGCATCATCAACGTCACAAAAAGTAACCTCGACATTAAACATGTCCATGAATGATACACAGCTATGCTTTTCCACTGTTTATGTGTGTGAACGTGTTTTGTTTTTGTTTGCTCTTTTCGCATGTGTGTTACTTGCATGTTTGTGTCTGCAAAACATAGCCTGCTGGTTCAGTTCATAAAGGCTATTTTTTGACAGCAGTGAATGTGAAAGAGACTAGACTTTACTTGTTTTGGCTCCCCACACAATGTATATTACAATCCATGTTTAATAATTCTTGAGTTAATTCAGATCAAAGTCTAAAATATTCTTCACAAATGTTGGCTGCTATTAAATAGATATTTATATTGATTTCATTTTATCTTAGAAACACTGTAGCCATATATGTTTATTTCTTTCACAATTTCAAGAACACACTATTAAAGAATAGTTTGACATTTTGGGAAATACACTAATTTGCATTCTTGCTGAGAGTTAGACGAGAAGATCGATACCACTCACATCTCTACGCTAAATATGAGGCTACAGTCAGCAGCTGGTTAGCTTAGCCTAAACAGGGGGAAAGAGCTAGCTAGCTAGCTAGCTAGCTAGCCTGGCTCTGTCCAAAGGTTAAAAAATAATCTGCCTACCAGCTTAATGTCATTAATTACTGCTGGATGTCGCTGCTCTTGGCCAAAAGATCCCCTGTAAAACCACAATTTGATGTTATATCTTGTCTGTTTAATAGGTTACATACAAAAAAGTGGAAAAAAGATGTGATTTTTACCCTTGGTTATGCCTGTATATGCCTTATATGACTATTTATTAGACTATCTCAGTGACTTTCTGGAGTAATTAGTAAGCTTTATTTTTTTAACTTTGGACAGAGCCAAGCTAGCTGTTTCTTCATTGTTTTTTCAGTCTTTATGCTAACGTCTCCTGGCTCCAGCTTCGTACTCAGCAAGAAATATGGAAGTGGTATCAATCTTCTCATCTAACTCTCAGCAAGAAAGCAAATAAGTGTAAATGTCTGTGTGGTTTTTTGTTTTGTTTTTTGCTTTAGTACCTTCTTGCCCTTATTGTTTTACCTCATAAAGACAGGAAAGAGTTTCAAGATACTGTATGTGTGCTTGAAATTGTTCCTACATAAGTCTTAGTGTAGAATAATTTTTTACTTCATATCTGTAGGGGCGTAGATTTTTAACTCTAACTATAAAATTACTTTGATTCCACTTCCAGGCCTGTTCATTAACATTGTATGTACTGTATGCTGGCGATTTTCTTGCCACCTTACAGGCAACATCAGTGTCCTAAAGTTGAATGCCATTCTTTTAATATTCAGTTGCAGTTTGTAACCACTGGTGGTCGCTGTTTCCACATGTAATCCATTGTGTGTGTAACAGCCTCTGAAAACAGCACACATGGACAAACAGCCCTTCCATCTGTTCAGCCACGAGGGGTGTCTCAGTTGTATAACCAGACATAGAGTACTCTGCATTGTTTGCAGCTGTGTTCGCTGTTGTTTATTGTTTACTTCAAAGTGCTCCTATGCAGCAGGCCCGCTCTGCTCTGCAGGGACAATCACTCCAGAGATAAAGCAATGAATGACGTTCAGATTGTAAGATTGTGCTTGTGACATTCGTACTCTGCTTTGCTTTACAAGCCGGTGGATCTCAGTGCCTAACAGGAGAACATGAAGCATGATAACATTTCAAAAAGTCCAAACGCACAACAGAAAACACTGGGGGGGGGGGAGCATCAGCTGGGACTGGGTTATTTCAATATTCTGTTACACACCAATCTTTTTCTCTCAAACACTCCATCCTCTGCTGAACAGAGATTATCACACTTCTATTATGTGAATGCTTTGCAGGCCTGTATTTAACTGGTCTTTTGTCCATCCCAATGCTGCTACTGTACCCATGTGCTGTCCATAATGCTTCTTCTACCTGAAGACAACATTCCCATTGCCTCCACCAGCTGGTGGTTTAATAAAAAAGTGAATGATTAACAGACAGACAGTTGGTGGCTCAATGTACTCAATCTTAAGATCTGCTGCTTCTAAATGCTTTTGGTTTGCTTTAGCACTAAGAACAGCCAGATGCGAAATATGAGTTTCTTCTGAACAATATAAGCACACTTTTTAGTCATTCAAATATAGCAATGAAAGTGAGACTATGCAACTTTTGAGTGAAGAAATAACACATCATTCTCTTACAAAGTTGAGTTCATAGGCAATAAAATGTACCCTTACTCACTTACTCACAGGGTTTTGTTGCTACAGCCTTACTTGGTCTGGTATGTACCAGTAGCTTGTGGTGGCTAATTTAAGGTAATATTAGCAAACATTAGATATTGTTGTAGAGCTATCACTGACTTTATGACTCTTCTTTTCTTGTGCTACTGTTACACTATGTTTTAACATTCACTATTATCCTGTAATTGTCACTTCTGGCTACAGTGGCTGCTGCTCAGCTAAAGCTACACAGTCGTGTGTTATATCTAGAGAAAAGCAACAACGCAGTGAAACCTGTCAAAAAAAAAAAAAAAAGAGGCTTCTGATGGGCCAGGGAATATAAATAAAATATGTTGTGTTATTCACTAGTAATAACATTTTAATCCAACATGTGTTTATGGAACATAAAGATCTATGTATATTTTCAGGATGTGTTGGTCATCATTTATTGGGGATAGCAACTTTGCCATGCTGACTGAGGCAAAATGCTGAGTCAGGAAACGCTGCAGCAGCACACACCATTACATAATAACGTCATTCAACTCTGACGCTGTAACAATCCAAAGTGACACTATGTGAAGAAGATATAACACATTCTTCCTCTTACAAACAACTTGAACTCGTAAGCAATAAAATGCACCCTTACTCAACACACTCAGGGGTTTTGCTGCTACAGTCTTACTTGGTCCGGTATGACCAGTAGCTTACAGTGGCTAATGTTAGCAAACTTTAGATAGATATTGCTGTGTAACAGATATTACAGTCAGTTTGCTGACTTGAAGACTTTTTCACTACTTGTGCTACTGTAAAGCTACATTTTAGCATACAACTATCCTATTATTGTGCATTCTGACCAAAGTTGCTGCTTTTCAACAAAAGTTAGTCTCGCTTCAACATCTGCAGACAGTTTTCCACTTAAATAGCTTAAAAGGTTGGAAACATCATCCTATTCGACACTGAAAGAAAGAAATATGAAATTATTTGGGTTTGAACAGCATATGAGTTAGTGATTTGTCATTACTGTCCTTGATCTTAGCTTGAGTGTGAACCACTATGTCTACCACCAGTCACATTACACAAGTCTTCAGACATTAAAAACATCAACGTCAGCATGAGTGCTTTACCATATTACAAATGTTCCTTGATCCATGGCCACAGGGCCAGATTAACCTTTGGGCTAAAATGAGCTGTGGGCCCCTATTGACCTCCTGTTTCTCACAATGTCCATGCATTGTGTATTAGAAAGCAGCAATTTGTTGGCGGTCTCTTGATTAAGCACATTTATTGAAGCATACCGTGTTAGGTAATAATGCAGGTGTCGCCTTAAGTATCCTATTACTTCAGTTTATATTGTGTTTAAGTAGTGAATATATTATAAACAAACAAATGAGTAATTCATTAAATTGCCACAAACTAACCTGTAAGCCCGTTAATTGCACAGTTGGTAATCCAGCCTCACACAGTAGTAAGATATAAACAACAGAACAAGTGAAATTATGAAAAACTATCTTTATTCTACATTTTTATGTAATTTATCTCAATGTACAGTCTGTAGGATAATTTCTGGAAACAAACAAACAAAACACTCTGCAGGAGAACATGAATTGATATGCATAAAAACAAAAGATGACTATAGTTTAGAAAATGAAAGGTGACTGTTTTGGCACCTGGTGTTAATGTGGATGCATCCTGGGCATCACAACAATGGATACAAATCTTCTAAAGCACTGTAACTTGAACTGAACTTTAGTTAGTTAAAAGTCTGAGGGACAGGCTTCTGTGATACTGTATAAAAGTTAACAAAAAAAAGTTATTTGGGAAAAATAAGCTAAGAAAAGGAAATGGAAATGTCTATTTACAGTTCTGTAAACCAAGACAATTTAAAAACACCAGCTTAGAAAAATAAAGATAACCATATGGTGTTGATGTTTTTGTTACGGTACTTAACATGCTATTCACATTTCCCTTCATTCTAAGTTTTTCTTTTTTACAGGTTTGCAATTGTTTTTGTCCCTGTGTAAACTACAATGACAAACATTTCAAAAAAGCTTTTTCTAAAATGATGCAGTCCACAAAGAAGTAAAACCCAATGCTACCATAACCACCTTGGCAGAATGGATATGCTCGTTATTTTCACATGCATATGCAAATTATGCAAAGAAAAGACAGTCGACTATTTCCTATTAGCAATGCAGCTGCCCCTGGTAGCATATCCAGTTATTCTATGTTCAAGAAACAAAATCAAAATTGAGAATACAAATATTCAATTTGTAAAAAAAAAAAAAAAGTGTTTCTCAATGTCCTACAAGGTTTTATCCAATGAGTCATCGCATAGAGGTCCAGGTAAACACATTCACCTTTCTTCACACCACATCAAGTCAAACCGAAAATGATGCAAAAAGCAGACGACCTTCCCTTTTGTGGCCTAAATCAACAGGCTGATCCAACACGCTGGATGTTAAAAAAGGAAAGAAAAAAAAAAAGATCAAGTCAAGTTGGTGTTCTGCACACTAACACTGATGCATTTGGACACACGTGTTAAACGGACACAAGTGGACGTGCCAGTGATACCTGGGTTAAAGGCCCTGAAAACTTTTTTTCTCCGTCAGCTTGTCACTTTGGGCGATGGGGTCATACATGAACACGCTGTTTTCTGACAAAGTTTGAACAGTTTTTGTAACTTCACATGAGAGATATTGGAGTTTTTGTTTTTCTCTGTGCTCTTCTCACTTGTTTGAAGTGGGCGGGGCTCTGCTGGAAAAAGCTGATGTCACATAGTGATGTTTACCAATAAGGATTTAACAACATTTGAATCAAATTCTGATGCTTTAGCAACGTGCCGCCCGCTTTTCTGTTTGTTTGTTTCATATATTAATGTTTGTTTCATATATTAATGTTTGTTTCATATATTACTTTTAGAAAGGTTACAGTCCTTTTTCAGGATATTTCATATTCCAAGATATTTTTTACATTTTTCAAAATTTCTAGCGTTTCCACTCAGGTTTTTTGTTTTTGCACAACATTGAAAATGTGGATGGAAACATACTTACTGTCAATTAAATCTAACCACACCCACACAATCCTGATGAAGCAGTTCAACTGAGTCTTTGAGAGCTTAAATAATACCGTAAGATGTTTTTTCAACTATCATGTTGCTTATTTAGTCATGAATATTGAAATATTATGAAGAAATACTTAAGATTTTAAGTCAAGTTTTCAGGGGCTTTAAGTTCAACAGGCATGCCTTTTGTTGACCTGTAAAGTTCGTTTAAACTCAGAGATCTTCATCCAGTTGATGTGGATCCGGAACTGGATGACGATGTTTAGTGTGTTTAGACAGTGTTTAGACACCCAACAAATCTCCAAAACCAAGGAGATAAATGAAGCAAGCTAAACACAGTCTGTAGCTAGGTAGACCTACTGAACTGAGCTTTATACTGTATGTCCTAAAACCTTATTTCCTTGCATGCTGAGGCCACTTTCAAGCTCCTATTACAAACTTGACAAAGATCACTACACACACCTCTAAGTACAGTCTTGTATTGTAATAGTCAAATACAATACTCCACTCTACCAAAATAAAAAAGTGGAAAAAATACTGCATGTTAGCTGCTGGTGGCGTTAAACCATTCAACCTAATAGCTATTTACAGAAACACTACTGTAGTTCAAGGTTGTCATAGAGTCTATCGGCATAAAATAGGGTTACAGTCCTCATTGTTGCTTGGTAACAAAATATCAGTTCAAGAGCCACTCGTGTACCACAATTTATGTTCTCTCAATCAAACTTCAAAACAAAAAAATGCATCTGGTTATCGATTGGTTTAACGCTGGCTTGTGCTTCAGTTTAGTACAATGGATTGTTAGCTTGCCGTCACGCAGGACGCTGCAGTTTGAGTGAGTCTCACTCAGAGAAACACACACCCTTACATACAAGCTAGAACAGAAAACTCCTCTATAATTACAAGAAAACAGACTAAACGAAACTAAACAGATGAAAAACTGAATGTTGTTCCCATGTTGCATAAAAAAAAAAAGTCAGTTACAATACAAGATGTGCATCTTTTTTCGACTTCGTAACTGAAAAGGGTTTTTTGTTAGATTATAATGTGCATACTGTGTCAGCAAGGCTAGTCTGTTAGGATTCAAACTACAGTTTACTGGCCATGTCTGACGAATTTAAGAGTAAATGTGACCAGATCTATTTCATCCACCAGCAGGTCTTAAAAGTCAGCTTATAAAACATTATAAGTGTGTGATGTTATGTCTGTCTGACGGGGAAAATAGTACAGAAATCAAATTAAATCAATTAAAAACCATAAAGTGTTTTTTTATATAATGAAGGTAGGAAAAGTTGGGTTTTAGAGGATCAAGCATGCATACAGTCTTCTGACAGTCATATGATCTGTCATGCTACTGGTCCTTTTTACTTTCCTCACAAATCTCCAGTGTGTGTGTGTGTGTGTGTGTGTGTGTGTGTGTGTGTGTGTGTGTGTGTGTGTGTGTGTGTGTGTGTGTGTGTATATACAGTATTGATTGATTGATAGGAACAGGAACATGGCTTTCCTCTCTATGTTCAGCTTATTACTCCTCCTCCTCTTCCTCCTCCTCTTCTTCTTCTTCCTCCTCCTCCTCCTCATCATCATCCTCATCGTGGCAGTGAGTGATCTCCTGGGGAGTCTGGGGGAACAGGTTGGGAGGTTTGATCTCGCTGAAGGAGCGGGTCAGCTGGCTGCGTTTGCACTCCATGTCCTTGCAGTCGCTGCAGTGGGTGCGGTTGCGTGTGGCCAGTGGTGACTCAGTGTCGATGTCCACGTGGGTGTGCTCCACTGTCGACTCGTGGGGCATCTGGAGAGGAGGAAGGACAAACTGTGAGGAATACTGCTTCGCAACACTAGCCGACTTACTGGAAGAGTCTGCTCTCTCTTTGTTTCGGCAGAGGGTTTCCAACAGGGTGTTTTACAGAACAGTTAAACGCTAAACTCTTCATTCACTCCCCTCAGATGTAACATTCATTCAAGTGGTGTGGGCCCTAACCTTTGAGGGTGTACAGTTCACATTCAGATACTCACCAGTACATGTGCAGCTCTGAAGAGGTAGCTGAAGGGGTAGTACAGCAGGTTGATGAAGGAGGCTGCGTACAAGTCGGCGTAACGCATAACTTGAGAGGCGAACAAGGTCTGTCTGGAGCCGCTGCGGAAAAGGCTACCCATCATGCCGTAGCACATGTCCATGTCGTGTGTCACTTTCTAAAAAGGCATGAAGGAGAAGAGAAGACACTGGTGAGGCTGCAAAATCATGCCAAAAAAAAGATGATATGTTTGCCCACTTCTGAAAGGATTTACTATCCTGACCCTAGGAAGTATAGTATCTCTATCAGAGGGATTGGTGTGGTTGTTCAGGCACTGAGAGAACAATGAGGAGGTGGATTATTGTTAAAGATTAGACTATAGTCAGTATAGCCACATAAACAGCATTAAACATACTTGAAATAAGGGCATTGACAACTAGGCCATCTCTGGCAGCCAGTGTTAAAAGCATGTAGGCAGGTCTCTTGTTGTCATAGAAACAGAGGTGATTAAGGCTGTACCTTGACTCTTCTCTGAATAGTGCTGATGTCTGGTCTCTCATTACTGCTGCTGTCCAGATGTCTGAGGAAGGACGGGTAGAAAGACGATGAGGGCGGGGGAGGGGGTGATATTAACATTGACACACTGACATCTGCTGAAAGGTAATGAAGAGGTAGTGCAACAGCGAGTTGTGTCAGGCTATAAATAACATCAGTGAACACTGTTATCAGAGCTGACCGCTTTAGACTTTACTCTATTGACCCTGTTGTTCTTTCTCAAAAGCACGCACGCTCGCATGCAGGCAAGCAGGCGCTGTTACTGCTGAGAGCAAAGAGCAGCAGAACTGGCGCAAGAGACAGTGACGGAGACGGAGGGAGGTGGGATATGGTGAAGGGAGGGGACAAAAGACGCTAAAAAGTCACAACTTACTTGTAGAGTTCTGCCAAAAAAATGTCCAGGCCCTGCAGTTCCTCGAATAATGCTGGAAAACACAAGGAGAGGGTGAATCTTGGCCTCCTCGCTACTCATGCAAGATTTGTAGTGCATATGCAGTGTTCTAGCATTAGTTCGCTCTAGTATAAATGTTCATGATTCACTTTGTGAGTGAGAATGTGACTATCTAGAGTCAGTGTTTTGACTTTGTACCTACTGATATACGATCTTTATCACATTTAGCTTACGTGCTACTCATTTCTTTTTCTAAAACTTGCAGGTCTGACATTGCAGCTGCTGTTGTAGCTCAGGTCCCTGTTGAGTGACTAATGCCATTTGGACTGCAGTACAGGTCAGCGCAGGTCTGAATGCAGCTACATACACATGTAAATAGAAATGTCAGTCAAATTCGTATTTTGTCACTATGTGCGCAGGCCTGCATTTATGTGTTGGCCTACAGACTCACAGCTCTTGTCGGTCCACACGTGCAGCTCCTGGGCCAGCTCAGGTATAACCAGGAACGTCCTCCAGCCTTGACGTTTCTTGGACTTGAGGATGTCTCCAAAGATATGGTCCCCGATGTAGACTATATCCTTCCCCTTGGCCCCTAGCAGGTCGCACACAATGTCTGAGGAACCTAAAGGAGGATGACTTGACATTAAAATCTTTGAAAAATCTTTCATAACTACAGACGACTCAACACTTGGTCAAAGAATGAGAGTCTTACCTCCAGAGTAGACTATACCATGCTGCAGAGGTCCTGTGTAGGTTCCTATCTTTAAACGCCCTGTTGTCTGAAATGAGGAAAACATCCATCAGATTGGCGAGGGGAACCTCAGCACAATCATAGAGGTAAAACACTAACAGAGGCAGTTTCATAGACATGAATGGTGCCATATGCTAGAACACATTTTCACATGCAGAGAGTGTACTTTTAAAGACTGAGGAATACGCTTACATTTGGTAAACCTTGAAAGCTGCATTTCCAAATAGTTACAAGCTCTGTAGTTGTTCCACCTGCATAAATGCTCATATTTAACTTTTAAGTTCTTCTATTCTTTAAGAGAATACCTGTAATTAAGTTAGAACATATTCACTATCTGTAAACGGCTACAATTTCTCCAGTTGTTTAGCAATTCATGCCATACGCAATTACTGTACTTTCAAACATATACTCTTGTTATTTTTAAAATACAATCCGGCTAAAAATACCTGCTCTCCTGGTAAACAAAGATGACCCATAATGAGTCATGCATGTTTTTGAGACAAGAGATTTTTTCCATTTTACACCAATTCAGGCTTGTGCCACTGCATTCAATCGCAATTGAAGCTGAATCAGAGGAGGAGCTCTCAAAATCTCAATAAAATATGTCCTCTACTTTTGTTAGACTTCGCAGCTGTTATTTGAACAATATGTCTAGACAAACAAATGTGAAATCCAGTCTTGAGTCCTGTGCCTGCTCACCGTGTCGACTTGTCTGAGCACCGTACCCTCTCCGAAGAACAGCGGCTTCCTGGCATCCACCAGGATCAGATCAAAGTAGGACTGCCAGGGCCGGTGGGAGGTACCAGGCTGTGGTGGATACAAACACACACACACACACACACACAAAATAAAGTCACACATATGAACATAAAGCACATCTTTCATCTTTGCCTGCATATTCAACACATTTCAAAGTGTGATCAAAGGGAATGGAAAGAAGAAAGAAAAAGCTGTATTTTACCTTCGGGCCATGGGGGAAGTCAAACAGGTAGTTCATGATTTTCTGTGAGAACACAACACACACACACACACACACACACACACACACACACACACAGTCAAATCAAACTCATCAGTGTACAAAGTTAATACAGCCATTAGTGCCACCAGCAGATTGGTGGAATTTCTTAGAAACAGATACCACATTAATTCATCGTCATCTGTCTTATCACGGCAATTTCTAAATGCCGTTATTACGGTGTTGCTCTAAGAAGTGAAGCTCGGACCATGGCTGCATGCCTATACTCACATAGGTGTATTTGTAGTCACTATTGGTAGCCAAGAAAACCTTGGCGACTTCATTCATTCGGCTGAGGAGAAGAGGCAGCTTTCCCTGGTGGGAACAGAGAAGAAGCAAAGCAGGGAAAAGACTAAAGCTCTAAGCATCTTTAGAAAACAGCCTCTTCACAGAGTGAAACAAAAATGTGTGACAGTGTGTGTGTGTGCGTTCTCTTTAACACAGTACACTTGTAGCGTCCTTGATGAATACAAACTACTTACATCTTTCACTACATACTTCTCCAAGTTTTCAACCGTCTTCTCCTTTAGAGTACCCTGCACACATGTGAGACATGGGAGTCAGACTAAACACTGAGAATCTAGACTTAAATAAATTACACTGTCTGCACAAATATCACCCTCAAGTTAATTCAGTAACAGTCATCAGTGACAACTTGTGGCGTTCAGCTGTGGGTTATACAGGATGTGTAAGAGGAGAGAGCAGTAGTGATAGCAAGATTTTTGGTCAGCTAATAAAAAAAAAAAAACTCTAAACACTCAAAAAAGAAAATGTGAAGGTGACACACACACACACACACACACATACATACATATATGGAATACTTTATATATATATATATATATCCATGTTATTGCAACTGCTATACAAATTATATCTAATCTAACAAATCTTTTGGGTCTGACAACAACTTACTGCATGTCCACCACAGATGTTTTTTTGCAATGCGGTTTTGAGTATCTTGGACATTAAGAGCCCCAGAGGGCGACTATTTATGACTTGGATGACTCCCTGGCCTTTGGTCTATTGCCACCATCCAGTTAGCTTTCCCCTTGACAACTTGTCTTGATATCAGCTGAATTTCTACCAAATGTCATGTGGTGATTTCATGGTCCCAGCAGATAAATCCTAGCGTGCTTTCACACCTGACCTATTTGGTTTTAATTAATTTTTTCCCTCTACAATGCTTATTTATGCACCAGTACACCAAAGCAAATTCCTTGCATGTTAAAACCTACTTGGCAATAAATCTGATTCTGATTCTGGTTATACTGAGTAGCACCCAGGCATGAATGTGAAGCACACATAATGTCAGTTTAATAACGGACATACTGAGGTTAAAATCACAGCCATCACAAAGTGTCTTACCTTGAAGTGGACCCAGTCGACAGCGTCGCGGACGTCCTGGAACATGCTCTTATAGGACATGAAGAGGTCACCATTTTTGAAGCCAGTTTCACAGCTGGGGGAGAGGAGCAGAGACACACACGTACACAGCCGTCGGACAGGCCACATCTTTACAGAAGGTTTTCAAAAACATGACATTTGTTTTTTGTTTGCTTTTAAATGGGATAGCCTTCCCTTGTTGGAGGGGTCCCCAGCCAAACAGGAAAGCATTCTCCCCCTAAAAGACCAACAACCAGGTTTCAGAGGACAAAGGACATGCAGCCATTCCAGATTACATTCTCAACAAATTTACAGGCCATTGTATCTCCTTACAGTAACATTTAAAGGATTATCTTATAGTTATACCAAGATATCATTCTCTGTAAAAAGTTAGTGAGAACATTTCTCATTTCTATCTCATTCTGATAAGAATGCATGCTTTTCTACAATTAGTAGAATAGATTAATAAATCGTTGTTATAGAAAAAGAAGGGTTCGTTGACTGAACTCACATTTGATTTCCATTTTAAAACAATTAGCTTAGATTAGCAGTCGAGACACCTGGACCCTCCCATGCTGTAGGGCTTGTTCTTGACCCAGTTTGGCTTGCAACTGTCTTTGTGTCACCATGCGGTGCCCAGAAACTTGTTGCATGACAGATAGTGTTACTAACAGTTCCTCACCTTGTGTATCTGTCACAGTTGGAGAAGAAATCCACTAGGCAAGCAAAGAGGTAGGTCTCTGTTAAGAAAAGAAAAACAAAAAACCAGAAAGACAGGGAGAAGTCGTCAGTGATGAAGCAGCTTGATCAAACTTGTCTTTAACCTGCAGAGAAAGGTTTCAGTTTGAGCCTCCCATGAAGTAACATTCAGTGTTTAGAGCTCTTTCTTGCTCATTCATTTCTCTTTAGCAGTCCCATGGTATTCTCCTCAGTGTTCAGAGACCTTACCTGGCAGGTTGAAAAGTGTGTTAAGGATATAAAAGCGCTCTGTATCATCTCTCTGGATGAACTTGTTTGGGTACCGTTCACGGATCTCAGGGCTGGAAAAGAAGAGAAAACACAAGACTAAATCTTAATTTTTAGTTTCTTGTGCTCACACATACAGTATGTAGACAATGTCAAACAAAAATACAAATTTGACATACAGGATAATTAACTTATTTTTCCAGAGATCCATGCAGTGTAAGGGGGTGGGGGGGTGGAAACACTCACCCTCGGAGGAAGTTGAATCCATGGACACAGACCAGGATATTACCATAGGCATCAACCTTCAACAGGTTTCCATACATGGTGTCAAACACAAGGCCCCTGAAAGTAGGAGGAAATAAATTTATTAAACTATCTTTTCCAACCTAGCTCTTGATCATAACATTTTAACTATTATCATTTGTGATACGAGTACAGTTATCAGGATAGACTGAGAGATATTTTCCCACCAGCCCACCATAAGTTCAGAGTGGAACTGAACTTTGAACAGGTGATGGTTTTTTTTTTTCCATATACATATATGTCCACTGAGCTTAGAATGATGTCTGTGTGGTGAGGTATGATTGGTCTGACCTGGTGGGAAAGGACGGGTCATAGACGAAGCTGAGCAGCTCCTGGGGGTAACCGATGGAAACCAGCCGCTCCACTGTGAGCTCAAAACCCAGTGACTCGTACTCTGGTGACTTGTACACTAGAAACAAAACACACACACATACAGTTTACTAAAAGATCACAATACCCAAGGTGCCACAGTGCATTTTGGTGACTAATCTCCAATAAGGAGCCACAGATTTTGGTATTGACATTTATCTATGTGCAAGTTCTGAAACTGTTTTAGTCCTGGCTTGATAAGCCTGGTATGTTAATGATTGTTCATTATCTAGCTTTACAGATTGGTCTCATTAACACACAATGGCGACGGAGATGTCATGCAAGGTGCTGGCCTCCATCTGGAGCAACTTAGGGTTCAGTGTCTTGCCCATAAACACTTCAACATGTGGACAGGAGGGGGGGGGTCAAATTGCCAACCCAGAGGACAACCCGCTCTACCTCCCGTGCGACAGGAGCGCTCGTAGAGCACGTGGCATGCATGTAAAATTGACATAAAACACCGTAGTATGTATACAGTTGGACGAAGCTGTTATTACACAGCATACAGCGTTTCATTGCAGGTGACATACAATCAGGGGAGATAATTCATGTTAACACATACATGTGACTTTTCTAAGGCTACCTCATCCACTTGAGAGTCTGTGGTGTTGTCTCAGTGTTTTGACAACATGTTCTCACTCTACAGTACCCC
>LKNJ01002118.1:49888-65070 GCA_002120245.1 Maccullochella peelii | reverse complement strand
CACACACACACACACACACACCATAACTGCCCTTCTCTCTCCTCGCTATCAACAAGGGCCTCGATGTTCTGCACGTAAATCCACAAAGAAACAGGATCAGGCGTCAAAAGTCGCTCAACTTTCAGCAGCAGCTCTAATGAGCCCTGCTGAGACTGACAAGCCCCCACCCTGTCACCGCCAGAGCAAGATATGCACCCTGGAGCCAAACCAAAACTAAGGCAGGGGAGGGCTCTGAAAAAAAAAAAAACAAAAAAAAAAAAAACACAGATTGATGCTAGGCTAAGAAAAGGCTGGCAGAGGATGAAAATGCTACTTGACACTGGGAAAAGATTATGTCAGATGTTATAAATACGAAACGGAGAATGCGCTTGTGTTGTTGCCTGTTTTCTACACTCCCAGTGGGGTGGTGGAAGGCCCCTGGAGGGGAAGAAATATTGGCTGATGATGCTTGGATAGAGGACAGTTAGTGGGGGAACAGCACTGTAGGACAAACAGGAAAACATCTGTGTCCTATTCTGCAAAATGTGAGTCTGCATTTGCGTCTAATGCTGGAAGCATAATGAGTATGCACTGAGTTACAGGAAAATCTTCAGTAAAGCTTTGTCCTTTTGTTGACACCCCTACTTTGTAAGCCTGAGCCTGTTTCTGCATTATCAACACGTAACCACTTGGAGTTCACCCCTCCTTCCCTCACCCCCCACAGCGACCTCCCAGCAAACTGAGGGTTTGGGCCCTCTGCCCAGAGCAGTAGCGTACACCAATTAAACTGCCTTTCCTCCTCCTCCTCCTCCTCGCTCACTTGTCACCCTCTGTCACCTTTGCTATCATCACTCTCTCTTTCTTTAGTTCACTGGGTGGCTCTTTTCATGTGTTGACCATGGGACACTGGTGGGTTACACTCACACACACACACTTACTGTAGGATAAATAAAATCACATCTCATCTAGGCTATATAAAAGTGAGTCAGACTAGTCATTTATGATCATATAATAATATATAATAATTACACAAGACTATTGTCAGGCTTTATTGGCAACAGTACTACTAAGAATCAAATACTACTACAACTACTCAACTGAATATAGACCAAAAAACATTTAATGAACATTAATTTAAAGCCCCTGCAAACTTAGTTTCAAACCTTAAGTATTTTTCTATTACATTAAACTTTCATATCTAAATCAAAGGGTAAAGATTGAGGGGAAAAAAACATCTTCAGTTATTGTTTATTAAGATTTTAAAACTCAAAAGCTCAGGGAATATGCTTTATCGGCATTCTGTGGTAAATCCAATTGGTGCACAGAAATATGTGACATCACCTTTTTCCAGCGGAGCCCCGCCCACTTCAGACCAACAAGAAGAGCACAGAGCAAAACACAAATATATAAAATCTCTGATGTGACATAGCCAAAGGTGTTCTAACTTTGATGGGTCTTAAAAAAAAAAAACTCTGCTGAATCCAACACCGACCATAATCACAAATTACTTTAGCTGTTTTATTTGCTCTTCAGAGGTGACTTTAATGACACTAAAACCAATTTACTTCTCAAAAACTTGAACAACAAGCCCCCCTTAAAAAACTCCACACAGACACATGACACCCATGGCCTGCAGTGTATCCTTTTCAAAAGTCATTCTACACTCCCACCACTATTTCACACATTTGAAGGCTTGAGCAGTAGTCTGTGGAGTGATTTGTAGATCTGTTTTTCAACAAAAGCCACGCCTAAGGTCTTGGAAAGTTGCATATTTTAGTAAATGAGGCATCAGAGAAAACATTATCAACACATGTTATTGAAAACTCGTGTTTACAGCCACAGTGTGCAGACCGGATGTTGTTTTATTGTTGCTTGCAGCATGCTTGACTCTCTCGCATTTCTGTTTTATAGGGGTCCTTGCTCCCCTGCTGTAAGCCCCTTCCCACATTTCTCATGCTGTCAGTATGCACATGCACGCCCATGCACACACACACACAACCTTAGCTGAGGCACGAAGCAGCTTCAGGGATCTGTTACTTTGTATTTCTGATGAGATTGTTGCCAGTTAATTATACTCCCGCTGCTCCAGTTGCTGAGGTGTGTGGTGTCTCTCCAGAGTTTATTGGCCAGGTCACCTCAGGCCTGTAACGTACACCCCTCACACACAAGGTAAACAACTGGCACTCTCCTAGTAGACCACCAAATCCAAATCATACAAAGTGTCCCACACAGAGACTTTATCTGGACCATGTCACAAAGCAATCTATATTAGAAGCAAACGCCTTAACTGTCTTAATTTATCTGTAGCCACTAATATGCAAATGTAGGCCTCTGTCACAGATTTATGACACTATCGAGCATATTGTGGAAAAATTAGAAAACTTAAGCACAGCCCTGGGGCCCTACATTCCAGCCAAAAGTCTGTTGGAAAACTAGGACAAAACTGTGTGTATCCCTCAATGCAATCTGGGCCTAATTGTGTGTTTGAGCAACATTTTCTGCAGGATATCATGTGCTCCCTTTTGGAGCACAAAGAACAGATGAGGCAATGCTGTCTCATTCAATGTTGATTTAGTTTACTAAGCCTCACAAAATGTGTGACGAGTGGCATGAATGCACGCACTATAATAGTTGTACATGCTTTAGCACTAGGGACTTACAATTGAGAAGCCCAGCCTTTGATCTTTATATGCTTGGGTGATGAATTAAGATCAATAATTTTACAGGAAGTGCATCACAGCACAATGAAACAACCGAACTAAAGTACCAGCATCTTTGGTCACGTTCTACCTGCCTTCATGCACAGACATCAAGCTTCACCTCTTGCACTTGATAAGGTGGCGAATAAATATATTGCTCAAAATGTCAATGTTTAATAAGATTCACGCTTACGTTTTTTTTAATTTTCTTTTGTGTTGCTTTAAAACACCATCACGGTCATGTGTAACATGATAAAAGGTGTAAAACTGCATGAACTGTGTATTGTGACTGAACAATAGGAGTGGAAGGTATAGAGAAAATCCTCTATCACAGTCTATGTAATATGTGACAGCAATATGTGTGGTTACATAGTAAATTATCTGAAAAGTCTATTGAAAGTCACGTTTCCCAAAATGATCTAAGACACTCATTTTCTCGATCAGCTTCTTCATATCAACTATGAGCGATGGAGTCCTACATGAACACAACATTTTCTGTCTAAGTTTAAATAGATTATTTATTCAAATGAGAGATTTCTGTCTGTGCTGTTTGTGTCTGTTTTCTAACTGATTTGAACAAAAATGTGAGGTCATGTACCTTTGTGCAGCACCAATATTTTAATCAAAATTGAGATTAGCTAACGCCTAAGGATTTTTTTCCCTCTGAACTTTAACTTTATTGTTGCTTATTCAGTCATGAATATTTAAGGAAGTAGAAAAAAAAAAACTTAATGTCTGAGACCAAGTTTTCAGGGACTTTAAAGGCATGTTAATAAGATATTTTTAGTATAATTAAATTTTTGACTGGACATGTTTAAAAGGATCACTTTAAAGGAAACATCAAAGAAAACATCTTTTGACTAATATGGTGGCTTTCTTTGGTTTAAACATCAGTTAGCTGAACTGTATTGTATTAGTATTGATCGTACAGTCTAATAAAGGCTGGGCTACCATGTGTATTGATTGACAACGGTTATTAAAAGTGTTGACAGGCGCTATGTTGGAAGCATCCCGATACACACAACTTAAATGTACGCCTGCCAGTGAATCACGAACCATGGTACATTTTGGTACATGCCTCACACAACTTTTCAAGACATACAAAATCTTCTCATTGGTTTTTGGCACATTGCCATACTTTGTAGAAGCTCTGTGAATATTTAATAATGACAGTTTCATCTAGAAATTAAGTCCTAAGGAAAACATTAAAAAGAAAAAAGAAAAAAAAGCACATACTTTAAACACTTTGCACATCTGAAGTGCCTTTAACACCCCCTGAAAACAAATACTGCAGTCGGCCAGGGTGCAGTGGTTAAGCAGCAGCCATTCTGTGACACGACCAGCTCCCTGGAGGTGATGAAGTACTTCTGTGGTCAAAACCTGAACACCTTCCAAAGATACATGATAGCCACGCTTCTACTAAACATTAACACTTGGTTATGAGCTCCCATAAAGACAGCCATGTCAACAGCTGAGCATCCGTACAATCTCCTGCATTTTGAACAGGGATAGAGGTACAGAGCCAGAGAGGGACTACGAGTGATCCCCGTTCTCAAGAGAGCCATCACTGGAGAACTCGACAAACAAACGTGACCTGCTTTTCCAAAGTCAGGGAGGATTTATTTTTATAGACGGAGAGACCAAAAACTGCAGCTGAGTCACAGAACAAAGTGGCATGAGAAAAACAGGATATTTTTGGCCCGGTTTCTGGTCAGTAGTGAAAAAGAAGAACATCTCCATGCAATCGACTTTGTGTCCCAGGGAGCTATGCTTAACGTTTTGATATCAAAGTGTGCTCAAAGTGTCACTGGCATTGACCTAAATAATACTTTGTTGACAAGAAGCTGCAGTTCTGGGGGGATGGTAGGTTAGCCAACTATAGAGTTGAAAAGTCGAAACACTGTAGACTTTAACATCTACACAAAACACACTAGGTCAAAGGAGATTCAGCAACTAGGAATTCGGTTTTTCAGTGACAAATCGGAAAATACATACTCCTTCAAAATCCAAATCTACCCTGGGATTAACTAATGTTTTTTCTTCTCGTTTTGATCAATGCATCTTTTTTGATTGACTTCCATGGATACATTTACTGTCTCTGAACCTTTTTGTCAGTCTGGATTTATCAAGTGACACTTTTGGACTAGTCTAGATTATTAATATGACAACAGGAAGGACAATGCATGTAAACTGAGGATCTGCTATGCAACCCTCGAGCCAACTGGGACTGCATAGCGAACATTTAAAAGTGCCAAAAGTAGTGTGTACGGCTGGAACTAATGATTATTTTGATTCCCAATCAAAGTATCAATTGTCTTTTCAGTTTAAAAAAATATTTGTTTACGCTACTAATGTTTGCCAGAGCCCAAAGGGTAAAACTGAAAGTCAGAAAACCCAAAGACATTCAATTAACAACGAGAAAGTGATAAACGCATTGAACTCCTCACAGTTAAGAGACTGTTATCAGCAAATGATTGCATTTTTCCTCAATCCTAATTTTCATAAAAAGATCAACTAAGCAACTGTTTTGTTTCAGCACTAGTGGGGATTAGTTAGGTGAAAGTGTATTTAACTTACCTGCTAAAGTGTAATCCATATCAAAGCCAAAGCACTTAATCTTCTCCATGGCCAAGCTTCTGTTGACAAACACTCTAGAGAAGAATAAGAATAAGATTAGCATTTATTCTGGCAGACTCAGAAGAAGACAATATTCTCTGGTGAAAATACTCATTTGAGCTGTTTCACTAACTAAATAGACCTACTATAACCCAGATTGTGGGCTATAGTGGGTCTATTCAGTATCCACAAAAAGCGGGTAATGTGAAAATGTACCAAAATACTGCTCCAACTCAATAAGACAATTACCCACACAATGAAATGTGTTTTTTCTTTTTAAATATTAGCGGGATTAAGCAATTTGACGATCCTGTATTGTTACTGTATATACTTTTGTCAGTGTGTGGACACATGAGATTGTGAACACAATGACATATCAAAATAGCCCCTCGTCATTTGCATTCATAACTTTGGGTAATAATGTTGACACTACGTACTTTTATCAAAAATATATCCAAGTTGGCCTTGTCACTTTTCAACCAACGACAAAAACAGCGGCATTCAATGTCTGGCTTGACTGCACACAGTGTCACAAGTTGAGCCCATACGAACCCAACAAGGTGCTGTGTCAAGTAGACATTATTTAATTATCTGGCATCAATTACATCCAATTAGTACTAAAGTTTGGTTTCCACTATGTTTTCCCTTTACCAATTTGTTTTAAATAAGGAAAACAATTACATTATATTGCAAGAATTGTAATATTTACAGCAACCATTAAAGAAAGAAAACCCAGTTAACTTTATTCCTACTGTTAAAGAAAAGAACAACTGCATGAGGTACCAAGAGGCACATTATTAGAGTTCTTGAAGGAAGCTACGCAGAGAACCACTCCATATGTAAAGAAAAGCAAACACTGGCATGTGTTAACAAATACCTTGCTATGGTTAGCTTGTTGATATCAAAATTAGAACTGAAGGCCCATAAAATGACCAGCACATTTTTCTGAAACAAATATTTTGCAAGTGCATTTGGCATGTTGTTAAACAATATCAACCAAAATATTCTGCCATAATGACTATTTGTACATGTCGTTTTACACATTCATGGGTGACTGGAAGTTGCAGAGCACTTCTTTACAATTTAGAACATTTTTTCTTGTTGGTGGCATTTTTTTTTTTTTTCTTAAAAGATGTGTTACAATGTGGGTGGTACTTCTCAGTGACTGACAAGCAAACTTAACTTAGAAAAAAGCAAAATGATGGATATTGCAGCTGAGATTATCATTTGTGACAATATCGGAAAATACTGGAACATGAAGTACAATGAAACGCTGAATATCACAAGACACAACCGTACATAACAATTTATGGTCTTAATTTGAGAGATAATATCTTTGTACATTTTGTGCAAAAAATATATTGTGTATCAAACAACAAATTATAACTACAATTGCACAATGATTACATAACTGTGCAGCACTAGAAGGAACTTAGGTAACAAGAACTTAAAATTGTTGAGTAATCTAAAACCACGTGCCTTTTGTCCAGTGGCTGGTTAAACCACAGGAAGTGTACAAAAGTCTAAACCAGGGGTTGGTAAACCTCTACAGACTTAAATCCGAGCACAACAATCTTTCAGGAAAAAGCTCTACTGTGCTGACTCATAAATCAGTCAGGAGACGAGGGGTCCACAGTGGTCACAGTGATAGACAACGTTTACATAGCCTGGCTAACGCAGCTTCCACAAAAAAAAGACAGTCACACTGCTGGCACAGACCTACATAGCTTATCTTCAACATCTGTGACTGTCGCTGTGTTCCTAGATATTTCCACACAAGTCAATATTTAGTCGTGCTAAAAACAAGATGTGAATCAGCTGAAGGGAAATCAAATATATCACACTGAAATAAGGACAAGGTTAAATCACTATTAACTAGCACAATAATCTTGTCGTTAATCTGTGACAAAGACCTTCTCCACCAATCTCTAAATCAGTTGTGAAATACCTGGCAGCTGATCCATAGTGAATGAGTTCCCATTTAGATCTTAGTCCAGCAGACGACTGGCGATGCATTCTGTGCGAAATTAAACCTCAGTTTGACTCTCCGTTAGTCCGACCGGCTCCAGCAACACAGGGCAGCTCTGATCCATTAACAATGCCCCTTCCCCCACCCCCTCATGTCTCTCTCTTTGCTTTCTTGCCATTCAGAAATTTTCTGACTTGTTGCAAAAATGATTGTGGCCATTCCGCGTCATTCTCTGTTGTTGTGTGCCGTCAGTCAGGGTTGCTGTTGTTGCAGCGTGATGTTTGTGGGCCCTCAAAGACATCCAGAACAATCACAAGTCAGGTAGAATCAAGCAAGGCCCGGCCCTGAGCGACAGCGGCTTACCATGCTGAGATTTGGTTCAATGTAAACACTTGCAGAATAAGTTGACTTCTTTTTTTTAGAAGAATCTAGTAAATCGTTGTTAATTTTACTAGTGTTCATAAATAAAGATAATTTAAGTGAAAATGTAACCCTAAATGTGTGTCCAATATTCAAAAACGTATGGTTAAGCTGCTCAAATTCAGTTGGTCATTTTTGGATCTACAGTTCAAGTCAAGTCAAAAACTTAAATTGCTCAAATTGATTACATTTGAACACCCGGTATATAAATTACAACATTAAGTATTCAGTACTTGTTATTTTTGTAGGTATTCAGTTACTTAATATATTCTAATTATTATGGCCTCATTCTGCTTCCATAGAATATAGACTTGTCTAAAGCAGGGGTACTCCTGAACAATCAAAACAAGTGTACTATTTTACGGTCAGTATTTCTCAGCACTGAGCGAGCATAAGCCTTTTCCAGTGAGGGATTTAAATCTAAATCTTTTCTATTTTGTTGAGCTGTTGTCATTTCACATGTGACCTCTTGCTCGATGCCTGCGGGAGGTGTAGCAATGGACATCCATAAATTATAACTTAAGTAAGATCATGCCTCTCTTCTAAGCACACCCATATTGACAGTGGGTGGGGGTGACTTGGTTACCGGTGCCAGCCTTGACTTTGATCATGCTGACAACACTACTGCTTCAAATAGCCCACACGGGCCACACCACACCTACCACAGAATCCCTTAACAACTTTTACCCCATCTGAGCGCAGCTGTGCAGCAATCTGCCAGACTTTTTCCACTGCTCTCTAATCTCACCAAGACAGTGATTGGATAGAAAATGTATCTGTGCTGGGCAGAGTCATCAGCCCTCTGCTATGTGAGACACTACTCACTATCAGGCTGCATTGTTTCAGCTGAGCTTTTACTTTGAAGGAATGGTCTTTGTCTGCCTGTGAGATAAACAAAAGGTCACCTTCAATGGCCTCTTACATTTAAAGAAAAATGATGCAACAGATCAAGCAGCCTTGGTGAATTTAATTACAAAACAGTCACAAGTCTATTGTTTTAGTGAGCTCCACATCATCTTTGTTATCTTTGCACATGTGATTGTTTGCGTGCACATGCCTAGAGAGGGTGGGGTTAGGGGGAGAACATGGACTGGGTGACTTATGTCAGCACAGCAAACACAGAGCTAACAGATGAATGACAGTTTCATAAACCCTGTGAGCACTGCTGTTCTTTCACACCCTTATATGCAGTGCTCACAGGAGTGGACACGCATGTCTCAACATTGAACAGCAACACATGTTCTGACAAAGAATAATTTCCTTCTTACATCAGCCTTTCAGGCAGTATGAGTACAGGGCGTTTCCCATCAACAGGTACATAAACAAGGGCGTCTGTCTATGGTAAGACTCGCCTATTGCAACTAAGTGTCAAAACAATGCGATCAATATACAGTAAATGTGGAGGGCATCATTTTTCCATTAAGCCAACTACAAGCTTTGGATTCATGCACTCACTCCCAGGACCTCAACAGCCCGGTGACATTTTGCCAAGAGTCAGAGAGGAATTTTGCAGCCAGAAAACCACACCCAAGACACAATTGATTGCGTGTGAAATCTCAGCCAGCAAAACCTGCTTTAACCCTAGTATGGCTTAGACATTCCCAGACAGCAGGAATGGTTACACTTCAAAAATGGTCTTGTGATTTTGACCTTTGTTACTCAGTTCTACATAGGAGAAGCAAAGAGAAGCCTCTTCCCATTTCTCTAACTGCTCAGTGATGATAACAATATATAATGATAATGACTGCAGTCATTTAATTTGGTAATTTAATTTGTTACTAATGTTTGTGCACCGAATGGCCCTTTTTTTCTTGATGGTTACTGATCATTCATTAAACCCCCATGAGATGGATATTCATACCATTACAGATCCAAAACTTTGCTGAATGGATAGAAACTGACTCTATGGATTTATGGCCTATGTATATTTCTCCAAACACAACAGCCTGAAAAAAAAAGACAAATACTCAAACTTTTTCTTCGGGGTTCCAACTTCATGCCCTTACACCAGGTTGTGTGTTCTTACATCTAGGTTTTAGATAAAATCAGTTTCTGAATGACAATTGTATCATGAAAACCTTCTTTATTACATTTTGAGGCAGTGTTGCAGAGGGATTGATTCACTTACATGGCTGTTTGGAGTCTGCCAGACCATGTAAGTAAGTTTAAACTTCCAAAAAACATTTCTGCTGCTGATGCAGTTCACCCACGTTTGGCATTTGTTGTATTGCTTTGGAGATTATTACAAAAATATGTTTGTTTCTTGTTATGACAAATTATTAGTAATTGTAAATTCCATCAAAGCAGTTGTGTTTCACTGTAATTTATGTTTACAGCACAACAGAAAGGTAAATTATTTTGTCTGGCTGCTCAATTTATGTCATAAAATGCTCAGGTATCCCCATCTGGATGTAGTTTCAGATCATCAGAAATGTTTCTTACCTGTGGTATGGCTCTCTTCTGTATTTTTTCATTGTCAGGCCGTCCATGTTGGCAGGCAAGTCTGCATAGTTCTGCAGTCTATCACTCCATGAAGTTGTCATCTTTAAAACCTTTCAGCGTCTGAGGAGGAGGAAAGCAACACATATGGAGGGGTTTGAAAATGTAAACGCACAGCACAAAGACAACCCGATGCTGTCCCTTAGGAAGACTTTTACTTAATACGAGCAACTGAATTTTAGTGTTCTTTATTTCACAAAAGAAATAGTAAAAACTATGACTGTTTGAGGTTGCACCTATTATTCAAATACGTGTGTGCTGTGCTCAACATTGACAAAAAGGAGATACGAACTGTTAAGCAAATTGCAACACAATAGATCTTATTTAGGGAACAGTTTAATCATCTCCATCAATTGGACTTTCCCATGATATTCTCAAACTGCAAATAGAAGGCATGGTAGGGGAGTGGAGGATGAGGCAGGGGGGACATATATAAGAGGTCAGACCAAATGGGTCACTGTGTTCATTTTAGAACTGAACCGTGCTGTGCTACTGCATGTTCACTTTCCTCATTCTCTCTCTATCTCTCCCTCGCTCTCTCCCTCCCCTCTCTCTCAACCCAACCGGTCGAGGCAGATGACCGCCTACCNAGAGCCTGGTTCTGCTGGAGGTTTCTTCCTGTTAAAAGGGAGTTTTTCCTTGCCACTGTTGCTTGTGCTTGCTCTTGGTGGGAATTGTTGGGTCTCTGTACACATAAGGAGTCGGTCTAGACCTGCTCTTTATGACAAAGTGCCCTGAGATAACTTTGTTATGATATGGCGCTATATAAATAAAACTGAATTGAATTGAATTGAATTAAGAGACGGAACAAATGATTGAGATCCAACCTAGTCTGTAGTGTACCATGTTATGGTAGTACAGCCTGGCACAAAGGCACTCACAAGGCAAAGTCAAAGGACTACTTCAAGAGCCGGACTGAATCGAAAGCCGTTAAACCAATTTAACATGGGGTCATAGCAGGAGGCTATAGTTACAGAAATAACAGAATTAAATCCTTGTTTGGTTAATGCATAAGGCCACTCACAAACAAGAAAAACAAAAATATAAGCACTGTGAATAGTTGTACATTTATTTCCTCCCATTCTGACATCCTATCATTCTCCTACTGTCACTGGAGAGGCTGCAGGAAGGAAAAGCAGAAGAGGTCAGATTTCTTGTTCTTGATGCCAGGCAGCACAAATGCAAATGAACTGACACTTTTGAGGCAGAAGGAGAATTGTCAACAGGGCCTCAAACATGGCAACAGAGTATCAAAACACTGTCACCAATGTTGACTTCACAGCTTTACAGGCGAGTAAACAAGAGCTGTTTGTTATTTGTCATTCTGAACTCTAATGTTCTATGAGAATACCATGCAGGCCTATTTTCAGCCACTCTAATGCATGTTTATTTTTTTAGCTATTGCTTTTGTGACACCTTGGCCCACGGTGTGAACTGGGTCCACTGGGGTCCGAGGGGAGCTCTGGCTTTGAAAAAATTCCCAGCCAAACAGTAAGCAAACCTGCAAATAGCAACTGAAAAAACAAGGCTGTCATAACTTGTAACCGGCTTTGTTGCCTCGGGTCAGTCTTGCGAGAGTGGGTCGACGTTAATCTCAACAATACCGCACGTAATGGTATCTGTCACAGGTCTATTCAACGAAACCAACGGCGAGAGCTGAGAGATTAGCTTAAGCTACTGTAAAAGTATCTTTACAATCTAGCTAACGGCAAAGAAAAGCCCTTGTTCGCAGGGTTAACGTAGGCCTACCAAACTGTAAAAGCTAGCTAACAGTCCGCTCAAAAAGCCTCTGTCCTGCCACCTTTTTATTTGACATTGATGAGGACAGCCAAAAGTGATCCGGGCAAAGCTAACGCGTTAGCTGGCTTTGATGCAAAAACAAAAAACACAAAAGCCACAAAGTATCAGGGGCAAATTTCACTGCGTTTAGCTGTGACTGGCATTACTGTACTCACCTCAGATTTCCTGAATAAAACAACTGCACCGTCAGTTAGTCTGAGCATGCGCCGTAAGCTGAGTGAAAGTCGGGGAAGTCGCTAACGTGTATTTTCTTACAGAAAGCAGCAGTCAAAGCGGTGATGTCTGCACTGTAAAGCCAGGCGGCAGATGAGTGCTCCTGCTCTGCCTGCTGCCTGCTCCCTGTTATCTCTCTCCCTCTCTCCCTCTCTCTCTCTCTGCTGCCAGTTGTTGTTACGAGACATTCAGGGGGCGGTGTATAATCCTGTCTATCAAGAGGAGGCGGGACTACCTGTCATCGTTGCACCGACACGTGACACCACCACGATCTCGCATCTGTTATCAGTTGACTACATCAAGATACAGAGAGACATGAGATGATTTGCGTTTGTTTTGTTGCAAGATTTAATTTGACCTGCAGCAGTGGAAAGAGTACTTCGGTGATTTGCTCAAGCTGAAATACTGTTACATTACTGACCTTTATGTACTCAACTTCACTAAAACAACAACAGAAATGGAAAATTGTAAGTGCACACAGTAAAAGTCCTGCATTCAAAATCCTACTTAAGTAAAAGTATTATCAGCTAAATATACTTAAAATATCAAATCTGATATATTATTATATGTGACATTATTAGATTGTTAATACTGTTGCAACAACCCATATGTAGCAAGTTACTGTTGTAGCTGCTTGAGTTGGAGCTCATTTATCTACTTTAGATGCAGTTAACTAGGGGTCAGGCCCCTCCAAAGGGTCACCACATAAATCTGAGGGGTCATGAGATGATTAATGGGAGATGAAAGAAGAAAAAACTAAGTTCTGCTACACAAATGTGTATTAATTTCTATTAATCTTTGCTTATTAGTTAAATATTGTAGAGTTTTACCTCTTTGGGCCTCAAACAGTTGTTTAAATTAAACCATGTGAGAAGTTAAAAGGGGAATGTCTCCTTGGTGAAACTGCTAACAACTCATAGACATGTGAAACGTGACAGCTAGTCCCAACTAGTCACAGATTTTTTGTAAGGGTTCACTAAGCCAAAAAGGTTGGGAAGCACTGGTTTGATTTTTAACAGAGTTTATTGTATAAATTCTTTATCTAAAAAGTAATTATAGCTGTTAGATAGTGGAATAAAAAGTACAATATTACTCTGAAATGGAGTAGAAGTATAAAGTAGGATAAAATGGAAATAAAGTAAAGCACAAACCTCAGAATTGTACTTATGTGCAGTACTTGAGTAAATGTACTTTCCATCACTGAATATTAAAGAGTGACAGTAACCCATTTGAGTTAGAGTATTTACAGCGCAGCCCATGAGTATTTGGACAATGGCACATTCTTTGGGGCTGATCTGAAAAGAAACAATGACTTTGAGGTTAAAGTTGTGACTTTCAGCTTTCAGTCACGGCTGTTCACTACCTACTGTATACGGCTGATCTATATTCAGTATATTGTCATTTTCCTGTCACACTGTTCTAAAATTAAAGGGACTATAAAAAGGGCTATGAGTCTGTTTACCCTATGGATTTGAACGACCTCAAAGCCCCTTAAAGCTAAAAGTCATTGTTTCATTTCAGATACACTCTGCTGGAGGACAGAGGCAAAACTATAGAATATGTGTCGGGCTAAATAATAAGTAAAATTAGGGTATTTGAAAAATAAAAACATACTCAGCTACAGTAACAGGACAAAATGCAAAATGTATTTTTCTTCCATCCATTTAGATTAGGACAAGGGTTCTTACTACGTGCCTCCTCTGCCACAAGCAGATTTACTTTGGCTTGCAGGGTGTCATTTTATTGTTTCACACACTTTACAGCATTGTTTGATATTAGCTAGCTAGCTTTATTTCTAGAGAGAGGCAAAAAAAAAAAAAGATCTCCAGGTCACTTGTGGGGCATCTCAGTGGTTCAGGTTTGAATATTCTGCATAAATATATTGTGTCTTTCAGCTTGCACCTCCTCAGGTGAACAGTATTAGCAATGAGTCCTTCTCATGTAAGCCTAAAAATGGAAGCTGGTTTGATACCTGTGTTAACCTGGACTGTTGGAGCTCCATGGTACTTTTTTGGGAATGACATGTTTTGGTAGGGGTGGCTTGTCTTCGCCCCATGCTACCTTTTTGGGAAGATCGCTAACCTGTATCTGTCAGTTCATCAGTTCATCCATCATCAATTCACCAGAGCATCCAGTAGCCAGTAGGCTGCATTCACTATTACAGGTTATGTACTTAACTAAGTACCAAGTGGTCCTAACCTACAGTGGGGCAAAAAAGTATTTAGTCAGCCACCAATTGTGCAAGTTCTCCCACTTAAGATGAGAGAGGTCTCCAATTTTCATCATAGGTATACCTCAACTATGAGAGACAAAATGAGAAAAAAAAAATCCAGAAAATCACATTGTAGGATTTTTAAAGAATTTATTTGCAAATTATGGTGGAAAATAAGTATTTGGTCAATAACAAAAGTTCATCTCAGTACTTTGTTATATACCCTTTGTTGGCAATGACAGAGGTCAAACGTTTTCTGTAAGTCTTCACAAGGTTTTCACACACTGTTGCTGGTATTTTGGCCCATTCCTCCATGCAGATCTCCTCTAGAGCAGTGATGTTTTGGGGCTGTCGCTGGGCAACACGGACTTTCAACTCCCTCCAAAGATTTTCTATGGGGTTGAGATCTGGAGACTGGCTAGGCCACTCCAGGACCTTGAAATGCTTCTTACGAAGCCACTCCTTCGTTGCCCGGGCGGTGTGTTTGGGATCATTGTCATGCTGAAAGACCCAGCCACGTCTCATCTTCAATGCCCTTGCTGATGGAAGGAGGTTTTCACTCAAAATCTCACGATACATGGCCCCATTCATTCTTTCCTTTACACGGATCAGTCGTCCTGGTCCCTTTGCAGAAAAACAGCCCCAAAGCATGATGTTTCCACCCCCATGCTTCACAGTAGGTATGGTGTTCTTTGGATGCAACTCAGCATTCTTTCTCCTCCAAACACGACAAGTTGAGTTTTTACCAAAAAGTTCTATTTTGGTTTCATCTGAC
>LKNJ01002118.1:0-49784 GCA_002120245.1 Maccullochella peelii | reverse complement strand
GCATTACAGAGACTCTCGTATGAACCACAGAGTAAACGCTGCCTGTTGAGCGTACGGACCTGATGACAGGCAGCAGCGGACCGAAGGTTTCCTCCTGCGTGCAGAGCATCTCCGTGGTCTTCCATTTTCTAATAATTGCTCCCACAGTTGATTTCTTCACACCAAGCTGCTTACCTATTGCAGATTCAGTCTTCCCAGCCTGGTGCAGGTCTACAATTTTGTTTCTGGTGTCCTTTGACAGCTCTTTGGTCTTGGCCATAGTGGAGTTTGGAGTCTGACTGTTTGAGGTTGTGGACAGGTGTCTTTTATACTAATAACGAGTTCAAACAGGTGCCATTAACACAGGTAACGAGTGGAGGATAGAGGAGCCTCTTAAAGAAGAAGTTACAGGTCTGTGAGAACCAGAAATCTTGCTTGTTTGCAGGTGACCAAATACTTATTTTACCGAGGAATTTACCAATTAATTCATAAAAAATCCTACAATGTGATTTCCTGGATTCTTTCCCCCCATTCTGTCTCTCATAGTTGAAGTGTACCTATGATGAAAATTACAGGCCTCCCTCATCTTTTTAAGTGGGAGAACTTGCACAATTGGTGGCTGACTAAATACTTTTTTGCCCCACTGTATATCCTAAAAATTCATGTTTGCTTGCAGTGTGCTACAATTTGACAACAGAGGGCAGCAAAGGCCTGCCTGTTTTCAAGGGATGTTGAACAAAACTAAATATACACCAACTTTAAATTTAAATAAAGAAACTTTTTCTTCTTGAAGATTCAACTCTAAACTCTTAAAGAGCAACCTCGAAGCCAACCCGAACACCTGTAACAAATGCATCTTCAAATAGAAAGTCCACATTTCAGCCAAGTCCAGCATCTCTTCATTCATCCATTTTAGCCTCATTCTCACTTCAGATGTTTGGGGAGAAGAGGTACTAAACACACATGATCCTTCAAGATCACATCATTTTAAACCTGTAAAACCATACTGATTTGTGCAAAATGTTGTTGACACTTGAGGGATTACAGTACATCATTTATATAACATACGTTAGATTTTAAAATAGAAACAGAAGTTTAAAGTTAATCATCAGAAACTGCAGATGTAGAAGAGATTTTGTGGATAATGTCATTGCAATGTTTTAGAGAACAGTACTACTGTTAGTTGCCAGCTACCAACTGCAACTATGTACATTAGAATAAAGTTTTTCAGTAAAGTGCACCATTTTAATTCTGCCTAAAATCACCATTGTGCACTTATAGACCTGATTTAGGGTGGAATTCTTTGAGAAATCAGCTACAGAAACACTGAAAGTAGACTGGTGGTTACCTTAATATATAAAAGCTAAAGATTCGTCTCTGGGAGAACATTTCAATATTATTTTTTGGTTTTAAGTGTAAATGTGCAACAAGCAATAACACATGGACGCATCTCCACTGCGCCAAAAAGGACAGCTCCATATGCTCCACACAAAGAACAGTGTCAACTGCGCACATCTGGATTAATGTCAGGATTAGACTAATTATAAGCAAAGGAAATTCATCTCTAGCACAATATTCAGCATTGACTCGCATGTCCACTGGGCTACCTGACGCATGTGGAACTAATGAGTTCGGATGTTGCCATCGGGCATTAATTAGTGATTGGGTCGGTCTCCCTATATAAAGCAGACGCGCCCACTGCTCTGCTCTGTCTCCGCACACGCCAAGATGAGCTACGGATCAGAAGTCTTTTCCTCCTCCTCCTACAGGAAGATTTTCGGGGATTCTCCCCGTTATGCGTCCTCTCCATCGCGGTCTACAGTGAACGTGTCCTCACGGGGAGGTTACCGGTCCTCCTCTTTATCCCGGAGCAACGCTTCATCCCTGGGCTCGTACAGAAAGTCCGGCCGCTCCTTCTCGTCCATGCCACTGGAGACCTTCGACCTGACACAGAGCAGCGTCCTCAACAATGAGTTCAAAATCATCCGCACCAATGAGAAGGAACAAATGCAGGGTCTTAATGACCGCTTTGCAATGTTCATCGAGAAAGTGCGCAACTTGGAGCAGCACAACAAAGTGCTGGAGACGGAGTTGACTACCCTGCGCCAGCGCCAGACCGAGCCGTCCCGCTTGGCCGAGCTTTACCAACAAGAGATCCGCGAACTGCGCTCCCAGCTCGAAGAGCTGAACGGGGAGAAGTCCCAGTTCATGCTCGAGAGGGATAGTATTGAAGACGAGCTGCAGAAGCTCAGAGGGAAATACGAAGAGGAGTTCCGTGCCCGGGAGGAGGCGGAGGCCATCCTCAAGGCTTTTAAGAAAGATGTGGATGATGCCACCATGGTGCGCCTGGACCTGGAGAAGAAGGTGGAATCTCTGCTGGACGAGATCAACTTCCTCAGGAAGGTGCACGAGGAGGAGGTGGCCGAGCTGATGGACATGATCCAGGCTGCCCAGGTGTCTGTGGAAATGGAGGTGTCCAAGCCGGATCTCACCTCCGCCCTCAAAGAGATTCGAGGCCAGTACGAGTCCATGGCGTCCAAGAACCTGCAGTCCGCTGAGGAGTGGTACAAGTCCAAGTTCGCCGACTTGTCCGAGCAGGCCAACCGGAGTAATGAGGCCATCCGCGCCAGCAGGGAGGAAATGAACGAGTTCAGGAGGCAGCTGCAGTCCAAGACCATCGAGATAGAGAGTCTGAGGGGAACCAACGAGTCTCTGGAAAAGCAGCTCCGGGAGATGGAGGACAGGCACAATGCGGAGATAGGAAACTACCATGTGAGCACATTTTAATGACGTGTTAACTTATCAAACGGGTTATAGACACATACAAAGTCAGCCATTTATTTAGAGTTAATTTACATTTAAAAGTTAATTTATGAATACACTATATAGTGTTTGTTTTCCTTTAAGAAGTGAATGTCAGAGTAATAGATAGTAATGTCAGAATAATAATATCAGGAGCAGCTGTTGTCCGTCGTGCTCTGTCCGTGGTGCTGAAACTCCCTCCCCTGGGACAGCGCGCTCAGCAGCTGCATCTGACAACGCCTACTGCCTGTATATGCTCTAAATTGAGTAATTTCATACAAGCTTGTTTTTGTTTCAGCACTCCCGACTGAGAATATGTTTTTAGGACTAACGTTTCAACCCATTGTGTCGCTGGAAATTAGTCGTTTATGAGCACATAAACGACTAATTTCCAGCGACACAATGCGCAGGTTAACAGGATTAATAGGATTGACAGAGGTCTATGTTTGGACACTGCGATTATTCCTCCGCAAACAATGTGGTCACAGACTGTTATTTCTAAGTTACGTGTTTTTTTATCTTGAATCCTGGCCTATTTTCTTGCAATGTTTTGTCGTTTTTTTTCCCATTAGGACAGTATGGCAGAGCTGGAGAATGAGCTGAGGACCACTAAGAGCGAGATGGCTCGTCACCTGAGGGAGTACCAGGATCTGCTGAATGTCAAGATGGCACTGGATATTGAAATTGCAGCTTACAGGTAGGCTCTTCTCTCAAAGACAACTCACACATTACCAGTTATGATAACCTCTGTAACATGGAAGTGAAAGAGCAGAATTTAAAAACACAAAGATGCAGGTTTTTAGTGGGGAAAATGTCACTCTCTCTCTATCTCCTCCCCTATACCTCATCGGCTATCCTTTCTAAACCCTTTCCTCCATCATCCTCTCTGCAGGAAACTGCTAGAAGGGGAGGAGACCCGCATCGGGACAGGGATCACCTATCCCAGCTCCTCCATGAGCATTGGGCAAGGCTACAACTACCAGTCCCGTATTTACACCAGCTCCAGCAAGGGCTCCAAGAAGGAGAGCAAGGATGAGGACCAGCAGCAGCAGAGCAAGTCTGGAGTCAAGACCTCCCAGCATGAAGTGTATGAGGAGACAGTGGTCACCACTAAGAAGATGGAGAAGCAGCAAGACCCCAGCAATATTTCCACTACTCAGAAAAACTAAGAGCCTACTGTAAGCCTGCTTTTGACCCCTGAAGCTTCTCTTTACCCTGCAAATCCATACCCCTCTTCATTTCCCATCTTGAAACAAACCCTTATCCTTTATACTTAAGCACTTGTGGGGATCTAAGATGATAGCTCTGCTTAGCCTTCGTATTATAAGCATAGTGAGATTGTCATGGTTTCTATCTGAATTATTGTGTGTTGAATGTCCACAAGTGTGTAGAGTGCTGGATCTAGATGTTGGTTTTATGTGGGTTTATGCTTCCTTGTCCCCTTTGTCCCCCACATGTGTTCCCCAAAGGAAATCCATCATAACGCTACTGTAACCATCACTCTATACAAAACCACAATCTGTTCTCTCTCTGTGTCCTTCACACACTCAACATCAAACAATAACAAGCACTTAGGTAGCATCTCTTACAGAAGTATGGTCTTTCAAAATATAATATTCAACTGACACTTTGGGCTAATCTTACGTCGATATGTGATATTGAACCACAGCAGATAATAACTCTGGTCATTCACTACTACCACAAGCTGTGAGATACTCTCAACACATTCCAATGGAAGCATGTGTGTGCGAGTGTTACTGTGCGCATTTAAAGGACAAAAGATTCAAAACACATCAGCTGGTGTTGGTTACTCGTTCTGCATCCACTTATACAATACGAATACAATTATTCCTGACATAATAACAAGAGTTTAGTAAAGAAGCACAAAGTCTACGGTTAAAGGAAACCAGCTAAAATAAACAATAATATACGGTATGACTGTGTCTTGCTGAGGCATTATTGTGAGTCTCTTTACTAAAAATGGAGACTATAAGCAAAATCTCTGCTTAAATCTCTTCCTGCACAATTTCTTTGATCACAGTCGGTGAATCAGTGGTTTGGCTGTGGTCCAATCAGCTCTGCATGACAACAGTATGTAAGAGGATGAACACCCTCGGTCGAGCACCGACTTCCCAGCAAAGTTTCATTCTCAGAAGTGGATTGCTGTAGCTATTTAAATGAGATTTGAAGCAAACAAGAAAACAAATGTATTAATCGCGTACAATTTGCATGGTGTATGTAGATGTCATGCTTGCATGGAATCCATCAGCCCATTGCTCATTCAACACGATTCGGTTGGCTGGGGTTAAAAGGTCGGCCCATGCCTTCCTTTTAACCATCTACCATGCGGAGCATCATCTCGCACAACACTCATTAATAATTGTAATGGACGTGTGCTTGTTACCCTGTAGGCTAGAGTTGAGACTACTACTAAAGGTCTTACTGTAGGATGTGACTTAGGTAGGCTACAGAGCACTAATTTAGTAATGATGAAACGTTTGCACAATGTGGTATGAAGAATACAGGGAAACTGGAAAATTATGCAAAGATACAGCATCTTTGCATAATTTTTCAAAGAAGGCAAAATGCAGCTAATATCATACGAAAGAGGAAGTTATTTTTCTCCCGATACAGTCCAGTCAGTTGTAAATTACGCTTTAGCACAAATGTACAAGATTCTGTATGATCCATCCATTTAACGCCATTTCCCATGTGCCATCAATGGTGCTTGGAGCACATCTGCGCCCCAGAATCCATACCATGTCACTAAGCCAGAGGAAAACCATGCCATCAACACTCAAAATACATCACAAATTCAGTCAGAAGCTGCCAGACACAATGTGTTTGAAACAACTTGACCTCTCTCTTTCTAACTGTGGCCATGACTGGATAAAATGTCTGTTGTAGTACGACCTCACCACTAGAAATCCTTCAGTATGAGAGACTTATAGCTTGTTTCTGCTTGTGCACTGCCAACTTTAACACAGTTATCTTATTCTGCTGCTGCTGCCGGTCATGGCGATCGATGCCCTGACAAACTGCACTCACAATGAAAACAAAAAACAACTGATTGTACGGCAGACTGTTCTGGATTGGGTTCCTGTTGATTTCCTGTGATATGTATTTTAGTACTGTAGTGAGTGTGTTTGTATCTCTACATAGTGGCCTATCATAACTGGAATTATTTTGGGAGGCAGCGAATCTGAAAGTTGGGCATTTTGTTTAATGGATTACTGAATTCCAGTTTGAAGCAGAGGGAAGATCTCAAATGTACAAGAACTTAGAAATATAAGCAGCATTTTATAGTATACAGCTATAACAATGGATGAATGGTTCATGGTTGCAAATGTCAAGCCTTTATCTTTACACTTTAAACCAAAAGAGTTTTCATTGGTGTCTGAAGAAAGAATGTCACTACTACTTCTACAGCACTGCCAAACTTTTCTAAGTGTACACGCAACGCCACGTCATGGGAAAAACCAAACAATGAAGATTTAGCCGTAGAGCAAATACTGTAGGATGTAAAATGCCTTAAAACACCAGCAGCTTTTTTTCTGGCCATGTGTGATGTGTATGATTCTGTTCAGTAGGGTGTTTAATCATTATTATTAGTGTTTATTAGAGCTACCATGACTATAGAAGCATAGGGATTAAATGTAGTTGACGTAGTTGCTATTCTCTTTACTGTTATTACTACTTATGTATTGCTGTATGACACCATATCAATAAAGACTTGACATTATTGAGGCCGCACAAGGTTTTGTTGTGTTTATTTTATTTGCAACACACACTTTTTAGGCAAGGATACCCTGTTGGGTAGTGTAGTATAGAAAAGATAATATTTTGTACTCGTTCATAGTCTGTGGGATGGATCTAAACACACATTATCCCATTAGCATCCCATTAATGGTGTTAATATAACTGACCTGGAGTCTCACTACACTTGTTTGATTGGTGATATCTGAGGATTAATGAGAGTGGTGGAAAGTAACTAAGTACATTTACTCAAGTACTGTACTTAAGTACCATTTTGGGTTGCTTGTACTTTACTCGAGTATTTCTGTTTTATGCTACTTTTACTACTTTTCAGAGGGAAATATTGTGCTTTTTATCTATAGTTACGATTTACTTGCAGATTAATAATACAAAGGTGGTGTTGTGGTATTGCCACTTAAAATATCTGAGAACTTCCTCCATCACTGATTAATGATGATGAGTCAATGTGATTTGTAATAGCATGGGTGAGAGAATATTCACAGATTTCTGTATTGTATGAGCACATGATTATAACATGCTATAGCATGGTCAACAGATTAACCTGTAGTGCCAACTATATACATTTTGGTTTAGTACATTTCAGTGGGGCGTTTACTTTCTGTTGCACACTTAGAATGATGCAACAAAATTGAGGACAATAATTTTGTTGCTTTGATTTATCTGTAAACATAGATATTGCTTTGGACCAATGCAGGCCAGGAAGCAATGTCACCTTGACCTCTTCCTCAGAGATATATTGTTTTCTTTTGCTTCTTAGGGCCACAGTGCAGATGTGTATTAAAAATATATGATGGATTACCTGCTGCTGCACTGTATGTTGATCTTTGCACCCTCGCCGCTGCCCCACACTCTTAAACACACCCACAGACCTAGACCTTGAGACCTTGGGCCTCATGGATTGTCTCCGATTAGCTCATCTCTCCTCGCCCACCTACTGGGTGGGACAGCCTCAGTGCTGGGTGTGCATGTGTGACGCAGGTTGCAGTTCTTCAAAGATTTATACCCCTGCAATGCTGCTGAGTAGAAGGTGTGGTGAGAGACATCCAGTGAAAAGCCACTGTAACAAGCCCTGTTATGAAACAGTCCTCCCTCCTTTGGCTTCAAACTTCAAGAGTGCTTCAACTTTCTATTTTAAGTCTCACCTTAGCCACCCTGACCCTTCTTCATAACCACAGAAAACACATGGGTATTATGAGGCTATAAAAACATATGAAAAATAGCACTGACTGCTACCAAGTATACAATATTGCCTCTTATAAGAAACTCCGGGATTCATTTTAAATTTACAGCTGCTAAATGCTATCAGAGGATGTTTATCCTTCAGTCCCAATGCAATCAGCATGCGTTGTATTGCAGTTGGCTGACTTCTCAAGTGTGTCGTTCTATAATTATTGTACACATGCTTGTCTTAAAATAGTCGCTTGTTGTGTAAAAACTTTTATGCTGTACTAGAAAGAGCTAAGAATGAACTGAGCCTAAACACATTTTTCTCTATTGATTTCTCACTTTGACATCTCATTATGTTAACATCCAGTTTTCCCCTTTTTATTTCCCCTTAAGTAGCTTTAAGGTTGAAAAAATCATCAATTCCACATTGTGACAGTGTTGCATATATTATGTAGCCTATCGACTTGTTTCAGCTCTTCATTGAAGCTCTAATACATTTACTCTGAGTGAAATATTCAAACCCAAGAGTTTTATGGCTACTCTATTCTGTCAAATGGAAATATTCTAGATGTGTCATCGTTTTATACACATCTTCCCCAAATTTAGCCTGACATAGGCCTATCTGGACTATGTTCTGAAATGTTTGGGAACTCCCCTAGAATTTAAAATCAATTAATGTTCTGTAGGTTTCAACAATGTTTGGATGCACAGCTAAAGGAGACTGTGTTGCGGGAAAAGCATGTTTTATGTTCAGTCTGGTAATAAGTGTCTGGAAATGAGAATCAGGCTGTGGAGCCAGGGGGCCATGGCTGTAAATTTCACCTGTTTGTCAGCGTCTCAGAAACAAAAAAGGGCAGAGCGATGCTACTCCCTGAACGAGGGAGATAGTCACATTCGTTTTTTAACTAGCTAGCTGCTTTCCCCTGCTTCCACTCTATGTGCTATGCTACGCTAGGCTAAACATATCACTGAGCTTGAACTGATGTTGAACAAGCTAATTTCCCAAAATATCAGAGTATTCCTTTAATTATACACAGCCAGGCACACCCATTTTCAATGCATTGTTGGTATGACTCATTCTACCATTTGACTCCTATTTTACTCTTTGTACCTGTAAACAAAGTGTTAATTTGTGAGTTGCTGCTGCTGTTGCCTTGGAATCTGTTGTTAGCACCCTGCTGTGCTTCAGCAGCCTGGGGGAATCACCACTCTCAGAGAGACAGAGTTGGCTCTCGTCCAGACAGGCAGACAGTAAATAAAGACAAGACAACAAGACAACAGATAGCAAACATTAAGGATAGCACCTTTGTCACATTTAAGAAAATGGCACACTGATGGTAATGTTGGATGAGCCTAAAACCAGTGGAAGAAACAACTAAAAATAATGTTGACATGTAACTCACTATTCTGTAGGGAGTAGGCTATTTAAGGGACTTAAGGGAGTATTTAGCTTTAAATTACCTATTCAATCTGTTTCCATGGCAAAAAGTGCTGAATCATTTTGAGGTAGGCACTGTGTGTGATGTGGCACTCTCTCTGTTAACCAAGCCACCACTGTGTTTTTTTCCTCGGTGCTAATAATAGCAGCGACAGAGCCAGCAGAGCCAGACATGCAGACAGACAGACTGAAGGAAAATGTTCTTTTCCCTGAACAAAGAGGAAGGTTGCAGCCCTATACTTGACCTCTGTCTAAGCTTCTGTGAGGATGGATGCAGTGGTATTGGGGGTATTCAACCTGAGAAATACAATTACATTAGCTAGAAAGTCCATCTCACTAATCTGGAAATGGAATGGGCATGGCCACGGTTGCTCTTCAAATATTTCTAATATTGTAGAGATTTGATTTAGGTGTAAAGATTTGATTTGTAGAGCGGTTAGAGGTTGCTCCACGTTTTATTGTTTTGTTTTGTTCTTTAGTCCAAGGATTATTTAAACAAGATGTGACAGTTGATCAACATTTAATTTCACATTTCACATTTGTATTTTGACAGATTTCTGAAATGTTGGCAAATACATACTGGTGAATACAAATGCTCTATTTGTATACAGTTTACACAATTGTATTTTGAACAGACTGACACCTGAATGAAGCCTTTGCACCTTTCAAGGAAAAGCCCTGGGAAAGGAGTACTTGTCATTATGCAATAATTATACATAAAACATAAGAGTACCCCCATAACAATGAATGAAAAGTCTACAAAAAGACTAAAATATACCTTAAAGTATTTTGTCATGGCAGTTTGCAACATAGCAGGCTTTTAAAGAAAGTACTGTCAGTGTGATTCAGCACTTTCTTCTTCCAGTGATAAAAAAAAAGTTATAATGAAAACCCACTGTTATACAGGAAACATCTGATGAAATGTTAAAACGTAGGTATTTTTAGATTTCAGCTGGCTACATCAAAGGTAGGAGAAGGAGGAAGGTGCATGAGAACTGAAGCTCTGCAGACTGCTGTTGATGCTGCACCGGAGGCACAAAGTGTCACTGTGGAGATAAATCTGGTAAAAAAGAAAAAATGCACATGCCTTTCGGAAATTTCAAACCACTCGGGAATATTATGGAAGAACTCGAGATTCTGTCAGAATTCAGTCTGCAGATACAACGGGAATCGTTTTTTTTACACAAGGACTCCTTAGGAAACATCAGCAGTCATAAAAGCCGAATGTCCACTTCCTCTATTATAACTAAATAATAACTTATTGGCAGTAAAGCATTCCTGAATTTGATGTTTTCTTCTGTGTGACCTTAAGTTCATAAATACTGTACATGCTAATTCCCTGACATTAGTCCATGTTACTTATCTGTAACACTTACTATCTGTCAAACTTTTGCAGAGCTACAGTCACTGACTTGAAGAAGAAGAAGAAGAAGAAGAAGAAGAAGAAGAAGAAGAAGAAGAAGAAGAAGAAGAAGTGATATTTGGTCCCTATTCAGATGGGACTCATTATTTTGGAGGAGGCCGGGGAGGGTGCAGTAGTGCAGCAAAACAAGTTGAAGCTACAGGGATGCGTCCTTAAAGTAACCTTGTGCTGCAGTGTGCAACTGCTGACAGATGTAATTTGGAATCAAACTCACATTGAGATGTCCATTTGGATGATGACATTCTGGTTTATAAGTCTATAACAAGGCAATGTCCTCATAAAACTCCATGTATTTTGTATTGGCAATGTCAGTTCAAGGTTGGTTTTCTATATTCTTCAATAAGAAATGTTAATTGAAACTGATTGTATCAGTTATTTCCATCTTTGTCATTTCCTGTCTTATTTAGAGCATTCTTGATTCAGAAGTGGATAACACAGAAGTGCATACACGATCTGACACGACATTTTTGTTTTAGACAAATGGCATATTTAAAGATCACAGTGTACCATCGTGTTCTAAAATGTTCCTTCAGCTCTTTGGGGGGGTGAGAGGTGTGTGCTGCCGCTGCCTAATCCATAATAAAGCAGCTGAGCCCATCCAAGGCTTTCTAATCAACATCCAGCCTGCAGACTATCATACAGCATTTTGAGAGCGAGGGAACAAAAAGAAATTGAAAGCATAAAAATGAAAACAAAGCTGAGCTCAACCTGATGTTGGAAAGAATGCTCTTTGAGGTTATGATGGGGGGTTAAAACCCAGACGTTAGACAGCTGTAAGACAAGTATGAGTAGTGAGTGTGTCAAGTGGAATCATTAATGATCAGGAGCTCAAAGCTTTAAAAAAGAGCAAAGCCTCTGATCAGTTTTAGATGATTCTCTTTCAGCGATCAGTCTTAAGAATTCACTTTTTTACTTATGTTAGAGCCTTAATGACAGATGTAGCCTGACCAGTTGAAAACACTTGAAAGATAAGCTTTTTGTCATAGTTTTATTCAGGGCTTCTTCTTTCCTTGTTCTTGTTCCTCAGTGGTAAAATATTAAAATGACCTCATCACTGTTTAATACCTGCTCCTGGAGAGTTGGTGCAGAGATTTGCAGTTAATGTTGTGATGATTTATACGGTATCTAACCCATGTTCCAAAAAAAGCGTCCACTTATATCCAGGGATATTATCAAGTAAAACATTGATCAGATACATCATTGTATTATTAGGTTTTGTATGGCATAATTAGGCCACATCATTGTGACCATTAATTTCCTCTGCTGCTGAACAGGTGTGAAACTGTGAGAGGTCAGAGAGTAATTCTGCTATCATTAATCTTTAGGCAGCCGACAGTGGGTTTTAGAGTTTTTCCCCCTGAAAACAGTTGCCTGTTATGGCAGGAAATGACAACGACAGCAGTGAGACTGAACTATAACAGTAAAACTGAGACATAAAACCAGAATAATCCCCCGGAAGATGCTGACGTTTTATCTTTATCTTCGAGAGGATTTGTGTCTAACCTTGAAAAGCCCCTCATTATATTGTGCGTGTTTGCTTCTAAGGCTTCTGTGATTACTTAAAGCTCCACTAACCAGGAGGTATTTTTTTATTTCCTTTCCTTATCATAGATCATGGATACATTCTACATTACAAACAATATCACCTCTGAAGTTGTTCTCTCGTCCAGTTTCACACTGAGAGTGAGATTACTGTATGATTTATACATTCAACTGCCTCAGTAGTTACCTATCAATGTTCAGCAGAGGATGTGAGAACTGGAAAAGGACACAGAGGGACACTCCCTTCCCCACACAAAGCGCCGCAGGCTGTCAGGCTGGAGGAATAAAGATTACCTGCCTCCAGAGGCCGACTTATTGGCAAATCTCCCGTGCTCCTCACAGTATACAGTCTTCAAACATCCAGCTGTGCACAGGGCAGCTGGGAGGGCGTAGTTGGGGCTGCTTGAAGGGGGGGAGGTGCTGTCCATATTCCCCTGCCCCCTCTGTGTTTCACCCATGCTTCTTCTGTGAGGTGCAGGAACAATAGTGGCACATGCACCTAATGAGACATAAAGGTGGGATGTTGTATCCTCTGCTACTGCAAGCCAGCCTTCGACTGATCACCATTCAGCACCGATCAATCACTGGCAGCGATTGATTAAAGCACTTACACACAGATTTGTGGGATAGTTCGTAGAAGACGTGTTGTTCACACACTCCTTTCAATGCTTTCTTTTGTTCTTCAGCCTAAGTTTGTTCAACGAGTCATCCCTTACTCTTTCCCCATTTCCCCAAATGCACTAACAGCTAAGGGAGAAATCCTGCATCAGGTCTGAGTCTGTTAGAAATGGCAACATCTCCCAGTGCATGTGGCAGCCCATAAAAATGCAAAGCACACTCACTGCTGTTAAAGGCATGAAGGTCACTGATGTTTAAACATGTCCTCTTCTTAAAGAAAATTGCTTTTTTTTTTTAGAAGAAATTGAAGAGTGATACTCAGTGTGCACACAGTGCTGTCCATATTGAGTAGAGGTTCAAGAAAACAAATCATCTTATATCATCTCTTAGAGAGGAGAGAATCATTGTGCATATGGGTTTCTCAAAGGATATGCAAGTCACACAAAATGAAGTGATTCAAACCGTTTCACACAAGTCAGTGCACACCAGTTTAAACTCCCAGTTTGGAGTTTATCTGGCTATGTAAATATTTCGTATATTCACGTAGATCCTTAAAGAGTCTGACGGTTTTACATCAATGTTTGCAGATACTCTAAATGTAAAATAATCAGCAACAGACAAAAGTGTTTCCCGATGATTAAAGTGCAGAAATACCTCATTACGTCTGGTGTGGGATAGCATTGTTTCAGTGGGATGGGCAATATTAGAGGGTTTTAAAAAATATAGTACCACTTTCTAATAAGGCGTACTTTGTAATGTTAGGTTGAAACTAATGCCTTTTTAATGATTAACAAATACTGTTTTAATCCTTTATAGATCCGCAAACAGCCATTAAAAAGAACAACTTTGTCTGGTGCTTGTCCTTTCTTGCTTTGTCTTTTTCATCATTCATCATATTTACTATACAGACACGAGAGTGGTATCAATCTTCTGATCAAGGCTAAACTCCAGACTTTAGCCTTGTTCTAAAAAGTCATCATGTCTGATCTCTAATGCATAAATAAATTATTTATTAACCATTAATAAAGCCATTTGTTGCAAGTTATAAATGCTTAATAAAGTGTACCTTATTGGAAAGTCATTTTTTTGTCTGTTTAACTGTCTGTTAGTTGATTTGGATGTGAAGTGGCTACCAGGTTTTCTTGCCCTTTACTGCTGCATCTTTTAGCCTTCACCCACTGAAGGTGATAATGTCTTTGTACGTGATGTGTGGTGTGTGTGGGTAGGTGGTTAGGTGGGTGGTGCTAAAGTATCGAACAGTACCGCCATCACCTTACTCCCCTGTGCCCATTTGAGCGGCGCTATCTGTTTCAACCTTGAAGCTCGGCGAAATGACATTAAAATTGGCAATGGACTGCTGCTGAGAAGTGAGTCATTCAATCTAACCTGCTAGTCATGGGGGAGTGCAGGATAATTCCAAGACATCATTCAAGATGCAAGCAAAGAATGACTTTATAGCATTATGATTTCCCAAGACTGTCGTTCCATGGAGACGTTAACAGAGCAATTGTTCTCTAAATAAAATCAAAGACAGTTATGGGAACATATCACATTCATGGCGGCTTTCATTAATTAGATGTCATCGTTGATAAAAGGCATTGCCTTGATGATGGCAGTTGAGTGTGCAGTGTGGTGTTACAGATGGGACAAAAAAAAAACAAAGATTTGCGCTTGGCATGCCATGGATGACGACAAACTGCAGCAACGTTTTTATAGTCAGCACATCCCATTTATTTCACTTATCTGATGTGCAGTGTCACAAGCTAGAGACACTATCTGCATGTTGTGTGATGGAGGGTTTGAACATCCATCACTGAATAACCATGAGCCTCTTTATACAGCTGGGCCGTGCAGACGAAGACCAACTGGTGGCTGTAGACTTTGCAAGAAATACACACACACAAAACAGGACGTATTCATTGAACTTTGTGCACACCTACTCACATAAACACTCTCTAATCATTATTCATGCTCATCCATTTTCCTGTGCATTTCTACGTCTTTCTTCCTCCCTTCGTCTGTCTGTCTGTATCAGTTCTTCTTCTCTTGTCTGTCTCACATGCACACTGCGGTGCTGCAGCTTGCAGATCCATCAGAGACAGCTTTTAAAGCCATGATGCGAGGAACGCCGACACTTCTGCACCCTTGGCTCCACCCTCTTTGCTGCATAACACGGCAAATACACGCAGTTCCAAGGCATCCCATCTGCAGGCCTATAGTGTGCATGTGTGTGTGTGTGTATGTTTGCCACTCCCTCCCCTCCTCTCCTCTTCCATCACCCAAAGTGCTGACTGGAATCATTCCCCACCTGCTGGCAGTCTGCCCAGAGGCTGATATACTGTGTCACCGTACACATATAAACAGCTATTGATCGGGCAGAAAACACCAAAAGCATTCCATTATCTCGGCCCCACCGTAATTAAAAATGTCCTCTCATTCTGAGCCTGTGGGACTTGAGGGACTCAAGACTCATACAGGCAACATTTCTGGCTGGTAAACTGTTAAAATATTTACCTCCCACAATGAAGTGGATAGAGTAAAACATCCAACTGAGTGGTGTGAAGGTATGCATGATGGGCCTGTGTGTGTATGTGTGTGTGTGCAGATGTTTCTGTGGATGTGGCAGTGTGCATCAAAAGGGCAGCAGATCTATAGTAAGCTAACCCCACATAATTAGAGGGCAGATCGATGGAGCAGGATCAATAGATCAACTATTAATTAAAAAGCAGTTTAGGGGCTTGAGGGACTGAGACGTCATCACTCGTCTGTACAAATAAATCCAATTCTTCAGGCATGTTCACGGGTTAGTTTATCTGTTAGTGTTTCCTGGAAGTGTTCAATGTGTTCACCATGGAATTGTCTTGTTTCAGCTATATTTCTGGGAGTGGAGATAGCTGTGTGAGTGTAAGATGTCAATATGTGCTGTAAGCTCAGGATCTGAACTCCTCTACAGATGTGTGGATGAGACTATTATCTAACTGGCTCTCAAACAGGTGTTAACTGCACTTCTCTTTTTTTATCAAATAGCATAATTACAGGCTCTCTGAGGGTGAAGACATCCCATTATTGCTCAGGGAGATGGCAATATCATGTTATTTGAAATAAGCAACTAACTAGCTCCTCTACTTTATACTCTGAGGGCAATTTTAGATATGGCTAAAAAGTTTTATTAATATTTCATTGAATTCCCTTGTGAATTTACTTCCTTTTGAAACTACTTTTTAGTATCAGGAGCATCTAAATGGAATTGTCCTTTTCGAACTCTTCCCAGTAACTAAATTATATTTGCTGATTATTGTTTTTCTAATTAAAGTAGCAAAAGACAGCAAAGCAAAGATTTTGAAGCCTTTTTGGAGACGTGTTTTTAATGGCTTAGTGTGTCATAAGTCTAAAATTTCAATTGAAATGTATACTGGTGGTTTTTCAGTGGATAGAAACATATGCACATTTATGTTTATTTATGTGTAAAATCTGTCTCATTCTGCCATTTTATGTGAATATACCAGTCCGTACATGTGCCACCTTAAGTCCTTCTGTCGTTGTGTTTGCACAGGTCGGTTGGTCCCCAAGGACATTCCCATCATCCTGTCCACCACCCCCTCCTGGTGACATCATATGGTGGTAACAAAGGAAAACCTGGCTCAACCCCAATCCTTATTTTGAGACACACAAACATACGCACACACACACCTCAAGGAGAACAAAGAGCATTGCTTTACCATGAACAAGTTTGTTTGTGCATTCACCTGTTTGCCATTTCTGATTCTTGTATCCATATTTTTGAATGAGTGACTTCATTCTGGCCTTGCAGTAGCCCAAGTCCATCACCTCCATGATGACAGGCAACTGAATGAAAATCAATGTGTACTTTCCAACATATTAACTGATAACCTACCATGAAAAGGTGTTCCTGAACACTTTGGCTTACAGAGCAGATCAGCATTTAGTTCAGCGCCCATTGACAGATTTCAGGAATTTACCAAAGCTCACTATGTGCGAGAAAGGCATCAGTCTATTGTCCTGGATGTCCTGGGAGAAGATTTCCTGCCAATGTGACACACGCTAGGTGGGAGTGGTGCGATATACCTAGATAAATTATTCTAATTTATGAGGGGATACCGTACATCTCCCTTAGAAAAATGTGAAATGGATGGAAAGAGCGAATAATACAACCATTTCTACTTCTTCTTGTCTTTTTGGATTATTCACTTTTGTATCCATACAAGAACCCACAAACACTTAGAAAAATAGAAGAATAGCTGCTACTATACCTTTAATGTAAAACAGCAGACAATAGAGGTACATTGTACTCATTCAGGCTTCACGTACCAGGGCTCTGACCTTTAGCAAATTGGAGGCCACCTCTTTATCTTACCCTGTCAGTCAGTGTGTGTGTGCCTGTGTTTGTGTGTGATAATCTTAAGACATGCTCATTGGACCGCAGAGAAGGCTAATTTAGTGGGGAAGCTATCTGAAGAGGTTTGGATTGCTGGGGGGGGGGGACGACAAAGGACATTCATGCAGCGAATTGTCTCTTACATAAAGCTTTGTTCTGTGATAACACCATGAGGTTCAACAACAAACAATAATGAAATATAATAACAGTAATAATAATGATGTAATATGTGAGACATACCCTTTTGGGTGCATGAAATAGTGAGTTGAATCAAAACGCTTCAATCTTCAATCAAATCTGCGTGTTTCTTGGTTTGAGTTTGTTATGTTGCCTCACCGTGCCTGCTGACTTATTAGCTTTCGATGGGCCTGCATTATTTAAAGTGATAAAGAAACTGTGGTGTACAACATTGTGTTGTGAAGGACCTGCAGTGTGTGTGTGTGTGTGTGTGTGTGTGTGTGTGTGTGTGTGTGTGTGTGTGTGTGTGTGTGTGTGTGTGGGGGCTTGTTAGATCTCTACTGACAGAAAATGCGTGGGAAGGAACAGAGAGAAACAGCAAGCAGAGAGAGGGAAGAGAGAGGAGAGGCTGTGCAGAAAGCAATCTTGCTAATATAAAATGACAGTTTTAAAATAAGATCATTAAGATCATGAACACCACTCCACACATGTTGGGTAAGATATGTACATATGTAGAGGTAGTCCTTTCCAGATAATGAGGAGCTCTCCCAGCTGTGACAGTGTGACTTACTACATATCCATCTATTTTCTTACAGTATAGCAATGTGATCTCTGCTTAACCCTTCCAGCACACAATCCCCAGGTATTATACAAACACACACATATTGGTACACTGCAAAAATATCCATCTTTGCAAGCTACATATTTGAGTATAATTGTGCTTTATTACAACTTCAACTGCACATAGATTTGGACATCTTTTTTATGGTTATGATAATGTTGTACTCATCAAGTTCTGGGAACGCAATAACATCCATAAAATGTAGTTAGACGGGCAAGAAAGCAGGAGAGGTAAGACAATAATACAGGTTTTAATCAAACCTCCAGGTTAACTATATCTATCTATAGATACAGCATCGTTAGCAAATGTTAGCATGCTAACACGCTAAGATTGTGAATATGGTAAACATTATACCTGCTACAGTATGCTAGCGTTGTCTTTGTGAAATACTAACCCCAGCAGGTTAGGTTGAGGTTAGTAAATTCTTCAAGCAATTACAAATACACGTATTTGCTTATCTTGCTTAGTTAGATGAGAAGACTGATACCACTCTCTTGGCAAGAAAGCAAATAACCGTATTTCCAAAAATGTCTACTAAACTATGCCTTTAAACCACTGAGATAATATTTTTAGTTTCAGAAGTTTTGATGGCTGAATATAATAGACTAAAAGACCTGTTAGGACAGACTGCAAGAAGGACAGGCTTCTTGCAGTGGAACTCAAAACTACCTCAAACTTGTATTGCTTGTTACTGCAGCAGCTGCCTTTGAGCAGATAGAGATTATATGCCTTGCTTAAGGGCACTTTGACAAAGTAAAGGGTGTATTTCATTTACTCACCCCAGATTTTTCACAGCTGTTCTGGGGATTTTAAACAAGATTGCTTCTGTACGGCTGCCACCGCCCATCCATAAGGCCAGCAAAGCCGACGACTGCGTGCAGGATCCAGCTCTCCAGTTAGGTCAGTATTGAATAATGCAGGCTGCCCACATTTCATCCCCTAAAACAGAGATCTCTAGTGCCACAGCTCTGCCTTCACACCCATTATTCCGCTTGGATGGATAAAAGGCTCTACGATGCATTCATGCACCACTGCTCACACACAAGGAAACATCTTGATCTTGAGCTCTGAGTGAGTTACGGTAACATAAAGATGGATTTCAGGGAATTTGGTGGCGACCTAACGTAATATACGTATTTCCATCTGCAGGTTTTGTGATACAACTGATGTAAAAAGAGATTTTGGTGTAAATCAAATACAACAAAGAACTATTTTCAAGAAGCACACTGCAGCTCTGCTTTACTGCTTCACCTCAGTGTCATTAAAAACTGGATGAAGATGCAATTCTTTGTTGCTAATGGCTACTGGGTGAGAAATCATCACCCCTCTTTTCCCTTTCGGCTCACTTCTTACATCACTGCAAGAAATCTGCTTTACTGTCAGCTCTCTTCATTTGCAGTTTCATTTCATCACTCACATGTTTCACGCCTTCCTTTCCACTTGCCTCTCACCGTTATATGTCACCTCTCACATTCACAATCTCATTTAAGCTCCTCTCCTTGCCTCTCTATCAACCATACATCCTCTGAGTTTAAGGTACCATCCTTTTCTTGTTACCGCTCCCCATGCACTGCCCTACCCCTCCTGTTCCCTGACCCACCCCCTATCCCACCCACCATCCTGCCTTCCTCCGCTTTTCTCTCCCTTCATCTTTTCCTCACTCTCTCCCTCCCTCTTTGCTTCTCTTAGGACATTTTCTACCTTTTCTGAGAGTCACACCTCATGAATTATTTACTCGTTCATTTCAGTGGGGGGTTTTGCTGCGTTAACTGCACAAAGATAGACAGGCAGTGTTTTCTGAAAGGAAAAAACTTGTGTTTCCTTTAAATGTGCAGGCAAGCATCACAGATCGTCTGCTTCACACCCTCCCTCTCTGGCCGACTGCTGGGTGCTCCTGCCTGGAAAACACCATCATAAGAAACTCAGGACGGACAAACACAGCAAGCCAGGGAAGAATATCTAGAAGAGGGCATCCAAGCTGTCGTTGTCATCGTCTGGACAATTTATGTCAATGTCCTAAAATCTTATCATTTCCAGCATCTTAAGGAGATGGAGAATTTATTTCAAGCAATCAGCAGATGCAGCTGAACTGCATCATTTCTCCGCGCTGGGAAAAAGCGACCCCATACGCGTGCATGCATTGAAATCAAACATAAAAACACTGACAGCAACCATGAAAACTACCACGCCCCACTCTGCACTCCCAGGACTACATCACTCTCTGTTGCCTCACACACAAACATGCACATGCACACTTTCCTACAGAGTAAATCGCAATAGCTTTTGTCATTTATCGCCCTTCATAACCATGTAAACACCAAGCAATCGCCTTTTAATTAAAATCAGTGATGGATGTCAGTGGTGTCAGCTCTATACAGGTTAGTACCATAGCACTGAAAAACTATGTTATGGCTCTGCAGCAATAGGGATTTATCACAGTCTTTTTGTTTGAGGGTCTCTGTGTGCTCCTACAAAGCTGTCTCTGCTGGGTGAGGCCACACCCTGCTGCCTCCTGACACACACACAGAAAGAGAGGGAGAGAGAGAGAGAGAGAGAGAGAGAGAGAGAGAGAGAGAGATGGGTTGTGGGAGAGTCCTCCAGCTTCCTCACACATACAGAGAGGAGCTGAGCAAAGTCATCACTGAGGTGTGAAAGGAGGATTCGACTGAACATGCATCCCTCCCCACCTCACTCACCCATTTCATTACTACTGTCAAGAGCATGTGAGCAGCTTTACATAAACTGAATATAAGACTACACACATCAAACTATGGCGGTAGTGGGTTTTGTTTTGTGTGGTTGCACGAGGTTGCTGCCAGGTACTGTAGCAGCAGAGGGGAAATTCTAGTATCAGTGTGAAAAAGGGTGGGGCTGAAGAAGGGCATGCTTGTTTGTGGGAAGGTGAAAAATTACAGACAATAATAGATGTTTAATAAAAATCCCAGATTTCTGGGTACAAACTGTCTGTAATTACATCTAATTTGACCATCTAATGTTGGAGGGGAAGAGAGCTTCTTCATTTTGAATTGCTTGAGATATACTGATATCTAGATTGGCTTAACTCAAGTGGAAGAAAACAAAGGAAAACATAATAACAGTATTTACTGTGAAGAACGCACGCTTTCAGAGTGTAAAATGATGATGCTTTATTGTGTAAGCAGTATTATAATGTTTGATGATGCAGGTGGCACTGAATGCAACATATTGCATGAGCTTATGTGCAAATGTAACTAGTAGCTTCAGCCATCAGATCATTGTAGTGAAGTAAAAAAATACAGTATTTTCCTGGAGTAAAAGTATAAAGTGCGTGTACCTCAAAGTATAGTATCTAATTTAATTTTCGTAGTCTCTTCTCACTTCCACAGTTCAGTCCTCCAGTAGCAGCTGTAATCACTCTCTGGTGATCGACATCATCACTGGTGAGCTGCCATGAAACATTAAAGCAACTAGAGGAAATTGCTTTCTCTCTCTTTATTATCTTTCATTATTGTACAATTTCAAAATAAAAGCACACAACAGTGAAGTGAAGTGATTCTATACAAATACAAAAGCACAAGTCACTGTTCCCGTTATGTTGCATGCACAGTAGGCTGTAAATTGCTATATGAAGGGAATGCTTATAGATCTTAAATCAATAACATTTAGCCTGACACATGTGCTTCAGCTTTGATCATCTGCATATCTACTAGGTAAGAGAGAAGGTGAATACAACAAGAGCTATGTCAACCATTTATTGTGTCTGATCTTAGTGTTATACCACATAGACTGGCATTGCCATCCAGTGGAATACACCAAAGGGAAGCATAAATCCAAGCTCCCTAATTAGCAGCGTTACAATGATCCTGCACAGACGACCACGCCCTGAGTTGCTGATGTTAACGTGTGTGTCTCCTACACCCACCAACCCCACCCCCATCTCTCCTCCACACAGAGCAACGCCACCGCAATGTTATACAACGCCCTGCTGCTCATTCTGTGAACCCTTCTTTTGTCCCTCCCCGCACTATGGCCCTTGGTCTGCTGTTAAACCTGCTTTAAGAACATAGATTATCAAGTATGTTATCTGATATTATTGTACTTCTATTGCAATCTATAAGGTGTTATAGTAAAGGCAGATCTTGAGCAAAGTACTGTATAGAAGAGATTTAATGATAAAAACACCGCTAGTGAGTAAACATGGCTCCTTCACTGTCCATAACAAAATAAAATGGAATGCTTTTTAGTTCTGGTTCTGCTATTTTCTACTGACAGTCTCCCAGAGATGGAAACAGATGCTGTGCTGACCAGAAAGATGCACAGTCATGGGTATATGAGTGTGTCAATGACAGGGAGTTCAGAGTGTTCAGAGATGGAAGATGGTGTGTTATTCTGTATAGAAATTCAGCCTCAGCAGAATGCAAAGTGAACGCTGCTGATACTCGTATGTACTTTCTGTCTCTCCTGTTTATCCTCTCTGCTACAGGTTGTATATAAAACTGTGTATACGATGCACTGAATTAATCAAGTGTTTATCAAGACCACAGTGCTTTTTGTGGCATTTAGTGAAACCTGCATGTTCCTCACATTATTGCACCACACACTGTCTGACATTAAGTATTTAAGGGGAACAGTGCATTGTTTTAAATCATATTTAACAGTGGAGTAAAGAAGGATATGTGATGAACAAACCTCTGTCTTAAAAGCATGACTAAGCTGACAGGTTAGACATACAACAGCTATTTGTCTCTAAAAACTAAATATAGTAAACATTCACTGGTTTCAGCTTCCCAAATGTGAATATTTTCAGGTTTTCTTATTCCTCTATGACAGTAAACTGAATATCTTTGGGTTTTTGACTATTATTTGGACAAAACAAGGCGTCACCGTGGGCTCTGGCAATTTGTGAAAGGATTTTTTCATTTGCTGACCTTTTATAGACAAAGCAAATAATGGTTTAATCTAGAAAATAATCTGTAGATTAATCGATAATGATAATAATCGTTTGTTGCAGCTCTGTTTTTTTTGTCTTTATATTTTATTCATAGCATCGGCAATACATTGTCCAAGGAGTTCATCAGGTTGGGACACTCAAGACTGGGCAGGGGTTGTGTGGGACCAAAGTGCCACCATCTGGTGCAAAATGGTACATATCTGATTATAAATTAAATATGCAATGCAGTTTAACATATGTGTATAAACAGAACACCTCTGCTTCTTAAACAAAAATAATAATTGCTGTTCAAATTAAATAGTTTACCTGAGGCCAAATAGAATGAAAATGACAGCAAGTGTAATAGTAATGCATGGTAAATACGCAAATAGCTTATTTGAGGACTGTTGGAGCAAAATTTAAACTGTTGATCATAAAATTATGGTTATAAATGTGAATTTAGTCCAATTTACAGATGCGCCAACAGACCAGTTTACGTTGAGTTACAGATGCTGGTGAAGAGGGAGGCGGGGCTTCTGCGCTACACAAGATGACGCTGCATAAATAAGCACCAATCAGGTGACGCGATCTTGCGCTGTTAGAGTTTTCCGTTTTTAAACCTCGCACATGCGCAATTCATTTTGAAAATGGCGGCCGTACAAGGTGGTCTGGTCGACACGGATGAAGAAAAAGACATTAAAACAGAACCATCAAACGATGGCTGTGGAAATAATAATGCGAACGACGGCAGAGTGCTTTCTGCGTCCCCCGGCTCCAGTGCTTCGGCTGGAAGTGCTAATGCCGCGGCGGGAGCCCCGGAGGACCAGCAGACGCTGCTGGCTGTTCTGCAATTCCTCAAAAAGAACAAATTGACCGAGTCCGTCGAAATTTTGCGTCGTGAAGCGGGATTACCGGAGGATTCATTGGATCTGAAGGGGGGCGATTCCTCCGGGGCAGGTTCGGGTGGTGCTGCCGGCAGTGTGGCCATAGAAAGCGGGGATGCGAGCTCTCTTCTCAGCCGGGTGACCATCTCATCCTCCGCTGCAGCCCAGGCGCCAACCAAAGGTAGAACCAGGTTACTGTTGTTTTAATGTTGAAACACTCTTGCGCGGCGAGTCCAGCCGTTTCCTGTTCATATGACATCACCTACGAGTTAGATTTCCTCCATGGATAACTGTTACTGCAATTGTGTAGTAATATGTGTTGGTCCAATTCCTCTTTGATAGTCTAAATTAAAATGTTTCCACAGAGACAGTTTCACAAACGTAGTATGTGTTGCAGGATTGCTTGGGTTACATTATTATTGTACAGTTTCTGATGCTCACTATTTTTCCTTTGGCTTTAGGGAAGTTTTTTTTAACCTAGCTGGTATATCCCCATTCCTATTAGACACAATATCCACTTCTGTGTAAGTGTAATTGCAAATGAAGATACAAAATAAATTGTGCTTTTCAGACATGCCTGTCATAACAATGTCAAGAAAGTCTGACAAAATACTCCACTTTTCCAGGCATCCTACCACATCTCACATGGCCATCAACAGTCTGAGCTTTCTCAGTTGTCATGGAGTTGGCTCAAGTTTAAAAGCCATGTTGCATTTATTCTTTACCTTAATGACAAAAAACTAAACTAAAACATTTTTTTAATGAATGATATTGGACTAGTAGGATATTGTTCTTAAAAGCTGTAATTGATCAGTTCAGATAGAACGTGCATCACACTTTGACTTCTCTATCAACAGCTCCTGGGGAGGATCAGCCAGACGTCAGCGTGGTGCTGTCAGCTTACAGCCAGCAGGGCGACCCGACTCTGTACGGGGTTTACTACAGCGGCCTGAAGAGGTTCATAGAATCAGTTTTGGACTGTCACCGAGCAGAGCTGTCCCAGGTCTTCTACCCGCTGTTTGTCCACATGTATTTGGAGCTGGTGTACAACAATCACGAAAATGAGGCCAAGGTGTTCTTTGAAAAGTGAGTTTCCTTGACATATTAGATGTCCTTCCATCTATAAACAGTGTGATTTAGCTTTTAGCAGCATTAAATCCTGCACGCCTGAATAACCCTACCTCTTTTGTTTCTCTCCATCTCAGGTTCAGCGGGGATCAAGAGTGCTACTACGAAGAGGACTTGCGTATTTTGTCCAGCCTGACCAAGAAGGAGCACATGAGAGGCAATGAAACCCTGCTGGACTTCCGCACCAGCAAGTTTGTGCTGCGCATCTCCCGTGACTCTTACCAGCTGCTGAAGAGGCACCTGCAGGAGCGTCAGAACAACCAGATCTGGAATATCATACAAGAGCACCTCTACATTGACATCTTTGATGGCATGCCACGCAGCAAGAGCCAGATCGATGCCATGTCTGGCAGCTTGGCTGGAGAGGCCAAGCGAGAGGCCAATAAGGCTAAGGTTGGATCAATACACCAACACACATGTGCGATGGGATCTGTTTTCTTTGTCTTCCCAGCTTTGTTGAATTCTTGACATATTCCTGTTTTATTATCATTCAATTAGGTTTACTATGGACTGCTGAAGGAACCAGAAATTGAGCTTCCTCTTGATGATGAGGATGAGGAGGCAGAGAATGAGGAGGGTAAACCCAAGAAGAAGAAGCCCAAAAAGGACAGCATGGGCTCCAAGAGCAAGAAGCAGGATCCTAATGCACCTTCACAGACTAGGTAGATACACGGGTATATAGCTCTGAACGTGCGCTGCTGGTCCATCGTTTTGTCTCCATCAACTGATGTTGTAACCATATGATTCATTCATTAGAAGTTATCCGCACACAGTACAAGACAGTTAATGGTGGTGTAATTGCCAAAACTCCAAGCTGTCCTCTGCATGTTCCAATGTTTAAACTCACTTATTTACTTGCAAGCCCTTTTTTGAAAGTACTGAAACTGTTTTGTGGACCCACCAGTCAGTGACAGTTGACATTGTTTCTTGTTGTTCAGGATACCTCTGCCAGAACTAAAGGATTCAGACAAGCTGGACAAGATCATGTACATGAAGGAGTCCACCAAGAGGATCCGCCTGGGACCAGATAACCTCCCTTCCATCTGCTTCTACTCTTTTCTCAATGCCTACCAGGTAAATAACGCCTATCCGCAGCAATTCACTGTATGTCTAACATGTTTACACATTTAAGCACGTGGTAGAGTCTGCACAGGTCTCTGTAAGCTGCAGGAGAATCATTTTTTAATTATTCTTGCCCTTTGCTCTGCAGGGTCTGACTGCAGTGGACTTCACAGATGACTCCAGCCTGATCGCAGGAGGCTTCGCTGACTCCACAGTGCGGGTGTGGAGTGTCACACCAAAAAAGCTCCGCAAGGTCAAGTCTGCTGCAGGTACAGTGTATGACAGTGACCACTGACGACCTCGCTTGACATTATTCTGACTTGCTATAACATGAATCACTTTTTTTTTAAATATCTCTCTCTCTCGCTCTTTCTCTCTCTCTCTCAAGACTTGAATCTGATTGACAAAGAGTCAGACGATGTGCTGGAGAGGATCATGGATGAGAAGACGGCCAGTGAGTCAAAGATCCTCTACGGTCACAGTGGCCCAGTGTATGGCATCAGCTTCAGCCCAGACAGGTATAAATCATTTCATTGTTCATTTGTATGGCTTACATTATAAAGTCAGTCTGAACACTCATGTTTCCCAGACCAGAAGAAACTCTGAAGAAACATTTCTCTTTCTATTACTGTATTTAGGACAGACATTGAGAAAACGTTAACAGTTTAAACATGTATATGGACTTGAAAAAGTCACTGATTTTTTGAAAATGAAAATATTGATTATTATAATTAGGGCAAGTAGAAAAAGGGTGTTGAGTATTGAAAAAAAGCACGTAGTGGAAAGATCAGACTACCCCTTCTGTATGTGCATCTAAACATGATCTTGACTTTCTCCTTGTGCCTTTCAGAAACTACTTGTTGTCGAGTTCTGAAGATGGTACAATCAGGCTGTGGAGTCTCCAAACATTTACTTGTCTGGTGGGCTACAAAGGCCACAACTACCCAGTGTGGGACACCCAGTTTTCCCCCCATGGGTACTATTTTCTCTCCGGGGGACATGACAGAGTTGCCCGGTAAGAAACGGCAGAACTCAACTGATTACTGTGTGAAATAATACTTTCACACACAGTCCTTCAGTATTCTTCTGTAACAGAGGAAAACATTCTGTCGACACACAGCAGCTCTGTCTACAGATGTCAGTCACTGGCCTATGTTGTGCTTTCTCTTACAGTCTGTGGGCGACGGATCACTACCAGCCTCTGCGGATTTTTTCTGGTCACCTAGCTGATGTCACTTGCACCCGCTTCCACCCCAACTCCAATTACATCGTCACAGGGTCGTCTGATCGCACCATCCGGCTCTGGGACGTCCTGACCGGAAACTGTGTCCGCATCTTCACCGGTCACAAGGTCAGATGAGCCACCAGAGCAATATTTTTTATATATACCTGATTTTACAGGGCTGTACATCAGTTAACACACATCGTCAGTAGGGCCATATCATGATAGCCAAATCTGTTGTCTAAAGTAATGAAATTAAGCATTTCCAAATTTAAACTTAAAATAAAATGTCACATTTTAGAAAATGTAATTTTAGTTACATTTAGTTTGGTATCTGCATAGTAGAGAATTCAGTTAAGTTTGACACAATGTCACACACATCCGCAAATACTGCAATGTCTACTGATAAGTCAGGCATCTTGCCTCTCTAACCTTTAGGCCACCATTGCCTCACAAGGTATGAACTGTCATATGATTCCTACTGAATAACAAAACTAGGGTGATGCCAGTAAAATAAACAAATAAGCTAGCCAATTTAACATTAAATGCACTGTCTACACCCATGTCTTGACTTGGAGCAACATCATATAAAGCAAGGCTGCTCAGAGAATTTTCTTTTCAGCCACAGTTAAAGATGCACAACTGGCAGAATTGACTGCTGCAGAGACAGCCACTGAGCCAGTCTTTTAACCTTATCTTCCAGGGTCCTATCCACGCGCTGGCTTTCTCTCCCAATGGGAAGTTCTTGGCTTCAGGGGCCACTGATGGCAGAGTTCTTCTGTGGGACATTGGTCATGGACTGATGATTGGAGAACTTAAAGGCCACACAGATACCATCTACTCCCTCAAGTTCAGCAGAGACGGCGAGATCCTTGCCTCCGGTAGGTGACCTACAGCATCTCTAAGTTTTACATCATTTGAATATCTATAAACATTAACTTTTTGTAGCTGGATCTGTTGAATTTAGAAGCTGATTTAGAGACTGATGAAGCTGCAGAAGACCATTCCGTGCAGTTTTTAAATCTATTGGTTTCAATGTACATTTGAGTGGAGTTTTTGCAATTATACTTGCAATGACAGTTTCATCTTGTTTTTTTTCTAGGCTCTATGGACAACACGGTTCGTCTGTGGGATGCTATGCAAGCATTTGATGATTTAGAGACTGATGATTTCACAGCAGCTACAGGACACATCCATCTACAAGATAATTCCCAGGAGCTTCTGCTGGGCACCTACATGTCTAAATCCACACCTGTCGTACACCTTCACTTCACTCGTAGGAACCTGCTGCTGGCCGCTGGGGCCTACAATCCATAAGACATTACTAAATTATGAGAAAATCTATAGAAACTTGAAATGAAGCAAACCTCTGGTACTCAAGCTCAGTGGGTAACTGAGGTGGTTTTTGGTGCAGTGAGAATAAAACAAAACTGTATTATCACCTCTGAACATTTAGCTGTGAATGAAGATGAAAATTATATTCGCCAACTCCTGTTCTGGCCCTCAGTCTGACAGATTCAGGTCCCAAATCAAGCTGATCTATTGCAGATATTCCTTCACCTTTAAAGTGCCATTGTTGATTGAGGACCATTTTTTAAAATCACTGCCATGAGTACAGCTTGTTTAAGATGTGGCTATTTCTGTATCATAGTCTTTTGTACTGGTGTACACTGTAAATAAAACAAACATGTTTTCTATGTTTTGGGCATAAATGTTATTTATTGTTAACATAGGGAAACCAAACAGTCATTTTATTACAAGCGCGTCAAGCTGCTTCCTCCACTCCCAGCTGTTAGAAATGATGGTCAAAATGAGACACCTGTATAGAGACAATAGGGACTTTGAGTTAATTGAACAGACCAAGTATAATGTATTAGCAAACTAATAGGATAGAGAAACTTTAATGCACTTACATCATCACTTTTCTGTGACAGCGGCCTGTTTCTTGGGCTTCAATTTGAAGAAAAGGACAATGGCTGCTATGCTAGCATATGTGGCCAAAACACACTAAAGGGGGGATGATGAGAAATTCTTAGAGACATGAAAGTTTTAGGCTGACAGTTTGACTGTCGAGTATGAAAATGCAGTTTATTTATAGTTAAGTTGCACACAACTCACATTCCTTCTTCCAGTGATTGTGTATGAATTGAAGTACTTTGCAATCCCAGTGAACTGGTGCTGCGTTCCGGCATCATGTGCTCCCATGATGGATTGTTAATGGTCCTACCACAAGGAGAATAAAGGGGGTTAATAATATAGTATATGAGCAAGTTCATTCTTAACCTTGGGAACAGTACGTGTGACAGCAAAATATGGAACCATTAGTCAATGAACATAAAATGAATCGGCAAAAATGTAATAATTACATTTAAGTCAATTAAGTGCCTGTTAAATCATTTGTGTAGTCTTCTATGATAGTAACTTGAATATCTTTGGTTTTAGGACAAAGCAAGACATTTGAAGACGTCACCTTGGGCCCTGGGATACTGATATTTAGCATTATGATATTTTGTAGACCACATGATCAATCAGATTAAATTGATAATGAAACAAAATCCATAGTTTAAATACTAAGAACCTTAGTGTTGGTATTAGTCATACAACATATTATTGCACGGTGTTAACTCTTTGACAGGAACGAGTCAAGCACGTTAGCTAGTAAAATGCTTAATGTACATTTATTTGTCACTACAACAGAGGGCTGCATGAAATTAATGTTGCAGCCCTCTTCACGCTACACACAGAACAAGCTCTTCAGAATTAAAAAAAAAAAAAAAACCCAACTAAACTGTAAACTAGCTGCTGAAATTATTGGTGTTATTACATAAGATTGTGCAACTTCAAAGGTGATTAGCTTGGCATACTACTAACTACTTTGATAAAATCTGATATGACAAGATGCTGAGAACAAGCTTTAGCGCAATACTGCACTGATAGTTTTTGCTGACAGGTTAACCAATTTAAATGAAATAATACTGTGGTTGGCTAATGCACTAATAGCGGGCATTTTATTCAGACTGACTTTCATCGGTCAGTAACTACATAGCTTCTTAGCTATGTAGTACGTTAACGTTAGCCTGCTAGCTTAGCCTGCTAGTTAGTTTAATTTTCAGTCCGTTAGCTAACTAGTACATTGTCACAGAGGCGTTTTAAAGATAACATGGATACAACGCGGCATTGTTAAACGCAAAGTAAATGTGCTAATTTGATTCTAAATGTGTTATGTCTTACCTTTTAACACACGACCCCTATGCAATCAGAATGAGACAGGTGTCCTTCAGCAGAGGCCGCGAAGCTAAATTCGCTAGGAAATCCCGCCTACTCTTAGCAAACCAAAAGTGTGTCCGTATTGGCCCAAAAATTATGTCACTACAAAGTTAGGTCTAAAACGACCACTGATTGGCTAAAGATAGTGTCAATTATTCTTTCTTGTCTGTGATTGGACAAAGAATAAAACGCCCATACTGGTTTTGTTTCCGGGTTGTGATCATGGCGTGTTGCTGAACAACATGTGAGTTTAGATATCCACAAGCCGGAGATTTAATGTAAGGAAACATTTCATGATTAATATTGAGGGAACAATTTAATGTATGTTCGAGTATAATCGAGTTCGTCTCTATCGAAATAGGCGTTTTGTCTGTTGGCAAACTTGCTTTGTGTTAACCCGAGTTCTAAAATTATACAGATAGCTAATAGTGTCTCGTGGATTTTGAGGGTTAACTTTGTGTGCTGCAGTATTGCAACTGATCCAAATGGACTAGGCTATATTTCTCCAACTGGTTAAAGTTAGATGTGCATGTGATGAATCAAACAGTGTCTGATCACATTGAGACTTAAGCATCTGTAACAGTAAGCCTCTAATTCAAAAATCGATGATTGAGTTACACGAGAGGCACAAACTGGGTGTAATGCTTTACATCCATTCGTCACTTAGCATAAACTAACGTTTTGTATCATCAGCAGGTTAAGAAGTTTTGAAATGAACTGTTTATTGACAGTAAGTCTGGCTTTCTTAGACGTCTGAAACATCATCTAACATGGCATCTGTGGAGGAGGACTTCCCTCGAGGAGGGACGGCAAAGAAGCCCACTGAGAGTAAAATAGTGGTGCAGCGGACAGAAGTGGACAACTTGTTCCAGGTAGAGCTCCAGTCTTTTCTATTGTTCTGGGTATAAGTTGTATGACTATCCCCAGAAAGAAGATTATCGAGCAATGTATTCTTCTAATTCATCAGTACATCTACTCTGTAGTTGAGATTGGCTTGTGTTTTGTATGGTCTCACTTTAGAAGGTATCCATAAAATGTCCTCCATAGTTAACAACAGTTTGCTTTTCTCTTGCAGTCAAATGAACAAGCGGAAACTAAGAAAAGAAAGGGGGCGGTCAAAGAGGACGCCAAGAAGCTCAAGAAGCAAAAGACGGGCAAAGAAAAAGGAGATGGTCTGACGCTGAATGCAGCAGCCAAGTGTGTGGAAATTCTACATATCAAGGTAATACATTTGTCAAGAACTTGTATTTATAAATTGGTAAATAGATTCATTTTCTCAGTAAAATTATTTTTATTGTAACACTGCTGTGAATCAAAAGGGTATTCAGCACAGTATCTGACTTGACATTGTGTGTGTTTTTGTGCATTTCCCAGAATGTGAAGGAGGGTATGCTGATGCTGGGCTGCGTGAAGGAGGTGACGGACTTTGAGGTGACAGTCGGCCTGCCTTGTGGCCTGCAAGGCTTCCTCAGCATCAAGAACATCTGTGACTCGTACACCAAGCTGCTTAGCGAGCAACTGGATTCAGCTGACACAGAGGTAGGCCTGCAGAGTGGTGAGGTGAATACACTGTTGAAGGTGCTAAAGGCTTGTCATAGTGGGCCACATCATTGGTGATGTACTGTTCCTGATTGACTAATGAGTCCACGCTGACTGTACGATCATTTTACGTTTTTTTGAACAATCTGGGTTCAGTTTTATGTCAGTGTCTTTCTGTAGGAAGATTTTTGTGAGCTCTGTCTTTTTGGTTTTATTGCATCTGTAGAGACTAGAATCAGATCGTAACCTACATTAGACCAATAGTTTACTCATGTCCCAGGATATTTTGTGATATCTAAGAGGTGGATCTTGTATTTTTTGCTTCACAGGAGATCTGCTCTCTGCCACACCTCTTCTACTCTGGCATGGTGTTCAGGTGTGTGGTTGCCAAGTTGGATTCAGCCAAAGGTGGCTCTCTCAGCATCCAGCTGTCAACCAATCCAAAGCTGGTCAACAAGGCTCTCACCTCAAGTTCTCTGAAGGCTGGCATGGTGAGCCATTAATGAGCATCGCCTGTTAAATATTTGGCTTAAAATCTTTAACATTCTGCTTTTCTTTGTTTTTAATCAAACACATTATTGTAATGTTATTTTGTGACAACTCAGGTCTTGAGTGGATGTGTGGAGAGTGTGGAGGATCATGGCTACATAGTTGACATTGGAATCAACGGCACCAAAGCCTTCCTGCCCAAGAAAGCAGCAGAAGACAAACACAACAACCCGGAAGGTATTACACAGTGTTTTAGTTCACCTGTCATTTACTGAGGAAATAATGGGTATAATGTCATCCTTTCTGATGCAGAGTAGGGTTTTGCTTCAACTGGACTGTGCAGTTATGTTCCAGCTTTTATCAAACACTTTCAAACAGTAATGGATTGGAAAGAAGTGTCAATGCGTCTCTCAAGCATGTGTGTGTTCTCATGTGTCCAGAGCTGAAAGTGGGCCAGTATGTGACTTCTCAAGTTGAAGAAGTAAAGAACGATGGGCGTATAGTCCGCCTTTCTGTCAGCCCCCCGACCGTCACCCAGGCCTGTGCGGACTCCGAGCACGGCTGGAACCTCACTAACCTTCTGCCTGGTCTTCTGGTCAAAGCTATGATCAAAAAGGTAGAGACGGCTTTTATTTTGGCAGTGCGTTTTTTTTGTTTTTTAATTATTATTATGGGAACATGAATACATCTTCTGTCCATGTACTATTGCTGTCATTATAGTCGCTATCACAACTTCAGTGGTAGCTATGTTTCATTTTAATAAAGTCTACATGTTGGTATTGCAGGTGACCAAACATGGTCTCATCCTGGACTTCCTGTCCTCCTTTAGTGGCCAGGTGGACTTTCTTCACATGGAGCCAGGGCAGGCATCCAGCTACACAGAGGGAACTGAGGTAAAACTGACCTGGCACATGGATCCTTTTGGCTTATACAAGACAGTGCATCACTTTGTGACTGTCATTGTTTTCAGTTGTCTGATCTGGTCACTCTAATAGATAACTCGTCTTGAAATGCACCTTATTATATGCTAATCTTAAAGGGAAGTGTTACATGTTACCAGTTAATTGTTTTCAATGTGTTTATATTCGAGTATGAACCTGGCATGCTAACAATCTTTTGCACCAATCCATCCAGGTGCGAGCCTGTGTTCTGTATGTGGAGCCGTCCACCCGTCTGGTGGCCCTGAGCCTGCGCAGCTACCTTGTTCAGCCCAGGACCAGAGTTGACCCCTCTCCCGCTGGAGGTGACCGCATTGGTGAGGTGGTGAAGGGTTGCAAGATGACCACTATGCACCACATGTCTGGAGCCATGTTGGAATTGCCAGACAAAACGCTGGCCTTTGTACATGTGAGTCGGAGTGATGCTTTAAATATTTAAACCTACTTTGACGATGAATAAATGCTGTAAATATTCTGCATTAATAACTTTATTTGTCCTTCCTGACAGAGGAACCACTTGAAGGAGTCTTATGAGCCAGCTAATGAAAACCGAGCGCTTGCCATGTCTGAGCACACCTGCAGGATCCTGGACTTCAGCCCCATGGACCAAATTCATTTTGTTAGTCTGCGCAAGTATGTGAGACCTCATTTGTGTGTCTTATTCCAAAGTAAGCATGGATCTCAGTATTCTAATTTGACGTATTGACAACCTTCTTTTACTTGATTTCAGGAGTGTGATTGAGAGGCTGTTTTATAGATACCATGATCTTCAGGCTGGTCAGGTTGTGGAGGTAAGCACCCTGTCACACACATGACTTGGATTTAGCATTATTTTTTTAATTTTTTTCAGTTATTGGGGAAAATGACACAAATCCCTGTTCTTGATTTCTTAGACGTTTTGTCCATAAAATATCTTCTTTCTGCATCCTAAAGTAATCCAATCACATCAGAATGTGTATTAAAATAAATTGTATTTAAAGGAATAGTTTGCCATTTTGGGAAATGTGTTTATTCGCTTTCTTGCTGAGAGTTAAATAAGAAGCTTGAGGTATCTGTCTGTTTAAATATGAAGCTACAGCCAGCAGCTGGTTAGCTTCGCTTAGCATACAGAGTGGAAATGGGGAAATGGCTAGCCTGGCTCCGTCCAAAGGTAACTAACAAAATCTGCCTACCAGCACCTCTAAAGCTCACTCTAGGACTATTTCTTGGCTGGGCTCAGCTTAATTTTTGTAAATAGAGTTACAATTCTTAAGTTCATTTTCTTTTCCATCACACCATAAATGGAGCTCCCTAGCAGATCTTTAGGCAGTAAAACATTTTTTTGTTTACTTTGGGTTGTTATCTGCCAAATCTGTATTGAGGGGAGGTATACTGATTAACAAAATATCAAAATAGTATATCTTTGACTTAGGAACTCCAATGCAATAATTTAAAATATAGATGTTGCCTAGAGGCAGTCTGGCTAACAGTGTAAATTGCTGTAAATGAGCCTGAAAACAAAGGTTAAAGCTAGACACAGTTTAACTATCCTCTCCCATTATTCCTGTCTCACACTGCTCTCTCTCTGTTTCTATTGTCTGTCTCACATTGTCTTCCTTCCATACGCCTCTCCCTCCAAGGGGACAGTGTCAGTCCTGCTTAATCATGGCATGGTGGTGCATCTGTCTGACCACATTAAAGGCCTGGTACCCCGCACCCACCTGTCTGACATTGTCCTTAAGAACCCAGAGAAGAAGTACATGGAGGGCATGAAGATCAAATGTCGGGTGAGTCCATTTCTCTACTTTGTTTTAAAGCCACTGAGAAGAGTTTCAGTTTCAGCTGTCTGGCAGATCATCTTTCATATTTGTTTTAATCCTCTGTGTTTGTATGTGAACGTGTTCCTTCAGGTGTTGTCAGTAGATGCAGCGAATAAGAAGCTGTACCTGACCAGAAAGAAGGGCCTGATTGAAAGCTCCCTGCCATTGTTCCTTAGCTATACTGATGCCCGTCCTGGCCGCGTGTCCCACGGCTACATCGTCTGCATCAGAGACTTTGGCTGCATCGTGCGTTTCTACAACAGCGTCAAGGGTCTGGTACCGCTCAGCGAGCTCGGCTCAGAGCCCATCATCAGTCCTGAGGAGGTCTTCTATGTGGGGCAGGTGAGGAGATCAAATGGCATTGACACAGAGGATCATGTCTGTTTTTGATGATTTCCTTAGAGGGTTATTGGTGTCTTTGTTCAAGATGTTTGGTAACCATTATAAACAAGCAATTGACTGTGAATTATTTGGCATCTGATAAGTTGTTTTTGTTGACTGTCCAGGTGTTGAAGGCTAAAGTTCTTCAGTGTGACCCCGATAAGGCAAAAATGGTGCTGTCATTTAAGGCCGCAGTGGAGGGAGACACTGAAGAAGCTGCCAAGCCCCAGTTTGACTGTGAGGTGGGGAAGGTAAGTTAAAGACCTCATGCCTTTCTTTTTTTCTTCTTATATCTCAGTTGATAAAATTTTGCCCTCAACGTGTATTTGTGTGATGTAGAGGCTCGAGGCCAAGGTGCTGAAAAAGTCAGTCAATGGTCTGGAGGTGGCCATCCTACCTGATGAGATTCGTGCCGTGCTACCCACAATGCACCTTTCTGATCACATGTCCAACTGCCCTCTGCTGTGGGAGAGCCTGCAGGAGGGAGACAACATCTCAAACCTCATCTGCTTCAACAAGAACAAACAGCATATTGTATCCTGTTCATAAAAAGTCTGCGGATTATAAAAAGTGAAGAGTTGACCTCAACCCTACTTTGATTGGTTCTGTACAGTATGAAATGTTTTATTGGCCTCTGATGCTTATTGGGAAGTAAATTCACACATTTCCTAATTATGAAAAGCAGGAAAGTTGTCCCTGGTTTCCTTAACTGATCCTCTGCTAAAGAGCCTCACCAAGAAACCAACAGTGAGGTGGTCACTGGAGGAGGGAGTGGTTGCCAAGGATTTCTCCGAAATCACCGTTGGGATGCAGCTGATTGGCTGGATCAAGAACATCATGTCCTATGGTGTCTTTGTAGAGTTCCCATACAGCCTTGTTGGTCTTGCACCCAAGTCGGTGAGTCTTGAGTCTGAAATTCTTTACCTCAAAGTCATTTATCTATTGTCCCCACTAAAATTATTCCTCTACTCTTTTTTTACTTTTTTTTTTCCTCCCTTCAGGCCATGACCGACAAGTTCATCAGTGATGCGACAGCTGCCTTCCAGCTGGGCCAGACAGTGTTTGCTAAAGTGACCAACCTGGACCAGGAAAAGCGCCGTTTCCTTGTCACACTGAAGATTTCCGAGGTCATATCTCCGGAGGGAGATGCCCAGACCAGACTCATTAATGGTTTGCAGGAGAGAAGAGCTGTGACTGAAATGTTAGCTATGAGAGGTATGATTGCGTTGGTCTGTCCCGCTCTCTGTAAGTTTAAGTAACTTGTGATGAATGCCCACATAAATAAAAAGTTGCCTCTTGCAAGTAGTTTCAATCAAAAATCTGAAATTGAGATTCTTGAATTCTTAATTTGAAGTTTGCCCTCAGTGTCCAACCTTTATCATTATCTGTCTCTACTCTCAGATAACAGTGACCTCCGCCAGCAGCTGGCTGCTCTGTCTGTTGGTCAGAAGCTGAAGCTGACTGTAGATACTGTGAAGGACAGTGGTGCCACCTTTAAGTCTGATGATTTGGTCGCTGCTACCATACTGGCCACCAAGCACCATGTCATGGGTACGTATTTAACCAGAAACAAATGTTTCTTTCCTCCATGATGATAACGATAACGATAGACTTTATCATCACCTACATTTCTTGCAATGTTTTGACTTGCATAATAGAAACTAGTGCTGTCATCCCATTTGAATTTCATTCCTTAATTATTTTTTTTTAATATTTAAATTATATTCACATTTTTAATGCTGAAATGTAGCCTATTATAAATATTTACTATGTACCTTAACACTGTATACTTATGTATTGCCGAAGCCACCATCAGCATGTGGTTTGTTGGAACATTTTGTCCACTAGAGGGCATTCCAACATTACCAATAAACATTTGGTGATAGCTTTCTTGTTAAGTAATAATTGGTTGGTAAACAGCTGTGATTCAGAAAACTTTATTGTTCTTCAGATGTGACAAAAGCATTTTGTTTTCACATGCGAGTAACTTGGGCCAAGGTGAGAAGGGCGAGATTCACTAACGTTACGTCTCTGACGCAAATTGCATTGTTACTTTTAACATATGATTGAGTTATTTATTGCAAAATCACTTTATGTGAGTGATATCATTTTCTGTTGGCTACGTTTCCAGGTGTTAACTTGACCCCGGGACAGAAAGCTACTGCAGTCATCCTGCATGTTGACATTCTGTCAACATGTGTCCATGTGTCCATCCTTTCCAAGTTGGTGGGGAAGAAGAAATCTGTGAGTATTACTTTTCTTGCCATTTTGTTTTTCCAAACAATGACAATGATTTGACTTTTTCTGTTCTGTGAAAGACTGAACACACATTTCCCAGCAGCCAGATATCGCACATGTTTTTACACAAATGTAGATGGTATATATTAAATGTTAGGGCACTCATATAGAGTCAGATTATAATCATCTCATGTAATTTTTGACCTTTGATATCTGTGTTTTTATTTGTATTTTCACAGTTAACAGAGGGATCAAAGTACACGGCGATGGTGCAGCACATCGACAAAGACTTTGCTATCATCTCACTGGATGATACGGCACAGCTGACTGTGATCCAAACTAGCAGCCACCTGAATGAGATATTTCTGTCTGAGTCAGAGAAGCTGAAGGCGGGGATGAGTTTGGCGGTTGAGGTCATAGAACCCAGCTGTCAGGAAGTGCAGGGGCTCCCTCTAGTGTTGTGGAAACGCAGTGCACCAAAACGACAGCGCACGGCCTCGGAAAACCAGGCGGGCTCCAAGGGTCACCGCTTTGGTGAAATCGTGCAGTGTAAAGTGCGGACGGTGAAGCCTACCTCCATTCAGGTCACACTCGAGGATGGGAGCACAGGCAGCGTGCACGTGTCTGAGGTGGGGGAGGTTGCAGAAGTGTGTCAGGGATCCTTCCCCACTTCCTCGGTTAAAGTGGGCAGTGTGGTCACCGCCAGGGTCATCGGAGGACGAGAAGCCTCCAGTCACAGGTGCGTACTGCGGGAGGGTCTCATTTTACGTGTTGGAATGGACATTTCTTACCACGAGTTCCTACTTTTGTCTTGTTGTTTTTTAGTCCATTCTTAATCATAAAACACCTGTAAAAGGTGAATGTGATGATTTTCTATTTATTATTTGTTGAATTGTATTGAACTGTCTCATTTCAGATTCTTGCCCTTCTCCCATCCCAAATTCACATACACCATTCCTGAGCTCACACTTATACCCAGGTAATTGTATAGAACAGTTCATTGTACATTGTAATTATCATAATATACTGCCAGATAACCTGAATATTATTTAATCCTGAAGTAAATGAGTGAATTTACAGTGTGGCATTATTGTCTGCTGTCTTTTGTTTTAATAAAGTATTGTACAGAGATTAAAATGCTCATTACAATAATGTAAACCTGTGGTGGTGGTGTATTTTTTTTATCTGTTCTTTTCCCACTCCAACACATTTTGTGATTTGTTTTTTTATTTGTTTATTTTTCTCTCTGCAGCAAACTGGACAAGAATGCAGATTTTAAACCAGTCGCAGCAAAAGAAAAACTAAACCGTTATAAGGTCGGGGAAGAAATTACATGCTTTGTATCAAAGGTAAGTTTGGGAAATCCTAATGGCTTACAGTAGCTTGCTTTATTTCTTGGAGTTTCCACAACATGGGCTTTTTGATCATAAGTCGACAAATCAAATACAACTTTAAAGGGGCAAAACGTTCAGTGTGTTTATGCTTCTGTCCCCAGTTTAATCCAAAGAGGAAGTCTTTGGAGGTCACCACTGATCCTTGTGTTACTGGGACGGTTGAACTGCTGGCCATGATCACCGATCCAAAAGTAAGCTGGACAGCTGTATCCACGTAATGTCAGGAGCATTTCATATGTATTGGAAGAGCACATGTCGGATCATTTTAAACATCCAAGTGCTGGAAATGATCAGAGTCTCAGGGTATAGCTTAAGAGAAATGTATAAAAAGGTTAGATGAACCTTGATTTCAAACAGCTGTAATAGTTTAAATTCTGCTTGTTTTCAGGATTCCAGCCACCCAGAGAAACTGTACAAGCTGGGCCAAGCAGTCCATGCCACAGTGGTAGAAGTGAACTCCAAACCTCAACGCTTAGTGCTGTCACTCACAGGTAGGAGAAGCTCAGACCCTTTTTATTGTTTACCACTTCTCACGTTTTACATGCTGTTTCTTATCATTGTTGACTTTTGTTATCTGTATCTCTGGCTTCAGATTGTTTATCAAATGCAAAAACAGAAAACAATTAGTTTTATTTCTGGGTTCCTTTTGTTTTCCAGGTCTCCATAAACTGGAGACAGGCAGTGTTACTCTGGGAATGGTGACTAATATTAAGCCACTAGTTGGCCTCCTGGTCAAACTCCCATTTGGCGGCATGGGGACTGTTGCTGTCACTGACCTGGCTGATGCCTACAGGCCAAACCCCCTGGACGGGTACAGAAAGGATCAGCTGCTCCGGTCAGTAGATGCCTTTTTAATATGTTCTACACAGTCTGAGGCACAGGTACACTGAGATATCAGGCCAGCTTTTGGCTTGTGATGTTTTATTTCAATTATAAACTGTGGTTAACTTGTATTGTTTCTATGTGAACCTAAAAGAAACTTTTTTTTTTAAACTGTAGTTCAGGCCAAACAAAATGAAATGTTGGAATCATTAGAATCTTATTGACATGGTTGTAAATGTTGATTTTCCACTTTGCCCACATTACGTTTATGGTCAGCTGCTGGCACAGAATATCAACTATCAGCAGCTATAATTAAAAAATGTTTGGTACCGTTATCAGACTTCAAAACCCATTTTGATGATCTTGAAGTGTAGATTTAGAGTTTATTCTTTGCCTCAGGTGTTTCCTTCTTGGGAATCAAAACGGCAAGTGGCAGCTGTCTCTACGTCCATCAAGGTATGAGCGAGTTTCATTGGATTTCTGAGTTTATTTAATAACTTCTGAGCTATATAGTACATGTATCTTATTACAACAAGCGGTTGACTGTAAGTTTGCTCTTCCAGGCTGAACCCACAGCAGGCCAAGCCAGTGAAGGACCCGGAAGTTCTGTCTGTAGACAAACTTCAGGCAGGCCAGCTCATCAGAGGCTACGTCAAGTCTGTGGGAGAGCAGGGGCTCTTCATCAGGTAACTGAGGAATTCATCCAGCCCTGAAATTTAGCTCTAACTTTCTTTGGCATCAGACTGGACAGATAATACACATATATTTAAACTCCATAGAAACATATGAACGTTTAAAAGGAACAACATGCTCCATCTTTTTCTGGAAAATGTAGTTTCAGGCTAGTTATTTCAGCAATTATCATGATGAATATTTTCACTCCTGTTCCTGAAGACATCCTTATTTCACATGTTTGTCTTCCAGGTTGTCAAAGAGCATCACAGGAAGAGCCCAACTTCAGCAGTCCTCCAAGTTCTTTGTCAAAAACTACAACGTCCTCTCTGAGCACCTGCCTCCCAACACCCTCCTCACTACCAAGATCCTCAGGTACAAAAATCACAGATCTCCATTCTGTGGTTGTAGGAACAAATCAAACGTAATGCTGATGGTGTGTCTTTACATGAGACCATTTATAGAATTGATACAGCCATCTTGTCATTTTTAGTCTGCAGCTCTTTCTGTTCTTGTCCTCAGTATCGACAGAGAGGGAGTGTTGGTCAACCTCTCCCTTCTCCCTGTGGACACCGGGAAGCCAGACGTCCTTCCAGAATCTCTCGGTCTGCCGCTGCGTCTGATCGGAGAGGAGAAGAAGAAACATGATGCTAAGAAGAAGAAGCGCACACTGTCTGAGAGCGAAGAGGTAACAAATGGCCTCTGTCTCCTTTGACTCTCAAGTCAAACTTTCTTTCCTTCATGATTTACTGTACATTAAAAGGTAAAATCATTGTAGATGACTCACTATTCTGACTAAAGTTTGCTGAGGTCCTGGAGGTGAACAGTACTCAATATAGGAAAACCACTTCCACATAGATCAGTGCCATCTTCACTTATAAATTCACTCGATAAATGCTACATTGCTGTCTCTCATTGAAACTCTCTGCATCCTCTGCAGCTTCAGTTGCAGCCACATGGTCACTGAAGCTCTTTACTGTTGTTTCATTTGCCAGAAACAATCGGAGTCCCAGGTCCCAAAGAAGAAGAAGAAGAAAACAAAGAAAGCAAAGACTGATGACAACGACAGTGGAGTGGAGGTGTACTTCAGAGAAGAGGAGGATAAGGAAGACGAAGAAGAACCCAAATCTGATTCTGTAAAAGTAAGTGAATACACTGCTGCTGCTTTTTTTTTTTTTACAGTCATACAAACCTCCATAGATTTGGTACAGTAATATCACAATCCAGAACCTGAAAAATAAATGTCCCCCTCCTCTCTCTAAGCAGGTGACACACAGCTCAGCGGGTCCATCCAGACTGCAGGTGGCAGCAGGTTTCTCCTGGGATGTGGGACTGAGCTCCCTGAAGCCTGCCTCTGCAGCGCCGGAGGGGGACTTCAGCGATGGAGAGGACCAAGACGGAAGCAGCAAGGTGAGCTGACCATAAAGATGCGCATTTAATCTTAGGATTATTAAAGGAATACAACTTTCTGTCACTGTTTTTTTTTTTTTTGTATGCAGCTCAAAGATTATCTCTATAAATCTCTCTAAAAGTCTTTGTAATTTTTCTTTTATCTTTGATGGCTCCTCTACCAGCCCCAGAAGAAGTCTCGTCATGAGCTTGAGCAAGAGAAAAAGGCAGCAGAGAAGGCCCTGGTACAGCGGGAGGCTGAGCTGATGGACCCCAGCATGCGGCCCCAGGATGCAGTTGCTTTCGAGCGCCTGCTCCTTGCCTCACCCAACAGCTCCCTGCTTTGGCTCCAGTACATGGCTCACCATCTGCAGGCCACCCAGATCGAGCAGGCCCGAGCTGTGGCCGAGAGGGCCCTCAAAACCATCTCCTTCAGGTGATTAATAGTTGAATAACTAAAAAAAAGTATCTATAATTCTGTGTGTCATTAAGATAATACATTTATTATTACAGAGAGACTAAAAGCAGCAGAAAGTTTCTGACTAACAATAAAAGTGAAACAACATACGAATGGGATGAATTTTGTTTTGGCCTAAACCTTTGTGTCATCCCTAATGAATACTAGTAGTAATAGTATGTGTTGGGGTGAGGAGGTAAAGTAGTGTGTCCATATCTGTTGAAATTGGCTTACCGTGCTTACATACATGGTTGTGTTGATGGATGAAGACACATTTTAACAACAGATGGTTGTATCTTCTGTAAAACGTGTCCCGTGTTGGTCCAGGGAAGAGCAAGAGAAGCTGAATGTGTGGGTGGCCCTGCTGAACCTGGAGAACATGTACGGCACAGAGGAGAGCCTGAAGAAAGTGTTTGAGCGGGCTCTGCAGTTCTGTGAGCCCATGCCCGTGTACCAGCAGCTGGCTGACATCTACGCAAAGTCCGACAAGACCAAGGTACGATCTACTGGGCGTTAAAATGCCAGACTCATCAGACACAGCTTTCCTTAGTTTACACACCATGCCCATTTGTTGAGACTGATGCTGAAATACTGTGTTCTGTAGTCACTAATGTCTGCACGTCTGTGTGTGTGCTATCTGCTCTGTCTCATGTTTGTATCCAGGAGGCGGAGGGCCTGTATAAGACGATGGTGAAGCGTTTCCGTCAGAATAAGGCAGTGTGGCTGAGTTACGGGACTTTTCTGCTCCAGCAGGGTCAGAGTGACGCTGCCAGTGCTCTCCTGCAGAGGGCGCTGAAAAGCCTGCCCTCCAAAGAAAGTAAGAAGACCTAATGTCACAAAACAGTTTGATGTATATTTATATTTTTGGACTGCACACCCACCATTGACTGAACCCATCCCTTCCACTGTGCAGTCTGTGTAGGAGTGCAGTGTATGTAACCATTCAGATAATGTTTCCCTGTCCCAGCTGTGCATCTCCACAGGTTTTAACCTTTACGCATTGTCACTCTTCCTCTCAGGTGTGGATGTGATCTGCAAGTTTGCTCAGCTGGAGTTCCGTTTCGGTGATGCAGAGAAAGGTCGTGCCATGTTTGACAAAGTCCTGACGAGCTACCCGAAACGTACAGACCTCTGGTCCGTCTTCATCGACCTCATGGTCAAACATGGATCACAGAAGGAAGTCAGGTGAGCAAAAGGACTTGCTTTGCTTTCTGGCTCCCCATTGCCACTTTTAACACATTTAGTTTAATTCCTTGTCGCTTCTCTGTTCATAAATAGGTAAACATACTTGCTAAAATATGCAGTCTCATGTAAACTAATTCGCCTCAAGGGTTTACGTGATAACCAGCTCATTAATGTCAGTTTTTAAGTGTATAAAGACCATGGTTATGATCACACATAAAAAGTGCTTCATGGAGTTCTCCACCTTCCTGTCTCCTGCAGGGCGCTCTTTGATCGTGTGATCCACCTGAGCATTTCAGTGAAAAAGATCAAGTTCTTTTTCAAGCGCTACTTGGAGTACGAGAAGAAGCACGGCACCCCGCAGAGCATCCAGGCAGTCAAAGAGAAGGCCATGGAGTTTGTGGAAGCTAAAGGCACTGAAGCTGCAAACTAATGACCAAATACACACAATAATAGTGCTCGACGTGAGCCTCACACCTGTCTGGAAAAAAGTTTGTGGCAGGATCCTCTTGAAAATGATCAGCTTTTTAGCTTGTAATTTAGCTTTTTTATTGTTGTGAACTGGGGGACTTTTGAACCGGAAAGTCTGGGTTTGATGCTGTGATGTTACAAAACACAACAAACCTTTGTAAAGTGGGTATTTAACATTTCATCAACTTCATTTTAGTCCATTTTGTATGAGAACGAGTGTGAGCTATGAGGAGAATAACGCATGTTATGATTATTAGTTAACTGCATTTTAGAATGGATTTATTAAAACTTCCTTTACACATTTGTGGGAACATTTTTCTATTAATCTGGCCAGCCTGTCAATAAATCCAACACCGTTACAATACATTACGTGACGTTTTATTTAAAAGCAACAAATACAAAATAACAATATATAGGGACATGTTTACATACAATACATACAGGCAAGACTAGTTTTCTATCAGTCTCTTTTTAAAAGGAAAGGGCCTGGGACACAATCTGTAACAATATTGTCTACTTAAATTGTCATGGTTGTAATCCCGCTGGTCTTGGTTTCAGCCGGAGGTCATGGCTACCTCTGACTGCTGGAGCATTTCACCTACATTGGCAGTATTGAAGATGCATGTGTGGCACAGGGTTATAGGGTGACTGACATGGTTTGTGCTGGCTGTATTGGTAACACCCCTGAGATATTAGAGGTATCCATACTGATCCCGTACTTTGATGTCCTACTCAATGCCTGAAGTTGTTGGTCTCTGGCAGTGCTGCACTAGTCGTCCAGTGACAGTGGCAATGATATCCTGCTCTTTTTATTTTTATTTTTAATTTTTTTTGGTGAACAGTGCAATATGGAAGTAGAACTAGGAGCATTTTTATGAAAAGATCCTATTTCACGACCTATTAATTCCCACCAAGGCACACTGCTCAAAGGTCAGCAGCAGGGCGGCCACTTGGGATCATTATCAACATTTCCTGTGAGATGTCTTAAAGATGACCGCTGTCCATCATCCCTAGTGTATTTAATGTGTGTGTTTTCTGTAAGGGGAAGTCCGGTCTCCTCTTTCCTAGCTCTCTCACACCTCCTCCGGGTCCATTGGACCCTCAGCACCCTGGGGAGCGTCTGTGTGGAGCCGTAGGATGGGTTTGTTACACATGGGGCACACGCTGCGGATCTCCAGCCACTTAAGCAGGCACCTGGCAGGACAAAAGCAGTAACAGCTTAAAAAGAATACAACATGACAACAGAATCTAGTTTACCAAGAGCAACCCGACACTAACACCGGGAATCAAGATTTAGTGCTTTTTGCAGCACTAATCAAAAAGGAGGCTATTACTAATTTTATGGTGGTTTAGTCCAAAATATGGTAATGAAGTCTGGTGGCTCTCATGTTTTTAGATTAGCATGAAATTAGGAGGAAGAATCCACAGATGCACTTTATAAACCTTCAAAAAGCCATTCAACACTGCCTCCCTCACTGATAACTTAATTGCAGAAAATATAGATTTATCAATGAAGATCTTTTATATTTACTTAGCAGTCACTTGTTCAAATAAGTTTTGCACCTAAGTATAATTATTTTTTCAACATGACAATTGTTGAAAATGTTCTGGTGTCTTTGAAATGGGATGTAAAAACACTGCTTTACTGGGGTAACTGTTTTACACTGATTTATCAAAAAAGGAATAGTAAGGCATTCTTGCAGTAGATTGATACCACTCAAGTGTGTACGGCAAATTGCAGCTAGCAACTTAGCTTGCTTGGAAACCTAGGGAAGCGGCTAGCCTGACTCTGAAAATCCACTTAACAGCAACTCTAAAGCTCACTAATTAAGACTCTTTTCCAGAAAGCTAATGAGCGTATTAACCAAACTGCTGAACTATTTATTTATATGTATCTATTTAGAATTTCCAGTTTAATAACACTCACTTCTTGTGAAATGCGTGTGAGCATGGGCACACTCCCAGTTCATCTCTGGTCCTGAACTCTTCCAGACACACTGCACAGGTTTGCTGCAAGAACAAAAATAACGGCAAGGTTAATTTATGTGTGATTTTTGTTTTTGCCCCCATATATCAAGCTAACAGTGGGCTTGTAGCCAAGAACTTTGCCATTTATAAATTAGACAAATGTGAGCAGTAAATTAACTCGGTTTGATCTAGATTTAGGGCATTCCACAAGTATAATCCAGTGTTCAGAAATAATGCTTTTATTTTAGTCATGCTACTTGAAAACATAGCTATTTCAACTATCCCCTGACAGATAGCAGAGCTTGAATTGGACAGTGCTGTCTTGGAAAAAAAAAAGAAAAGAAAGAAAAGCAGTGTGAGGAATCTATGCTGGATTCATCTTTTTACAAATCACAAGAGACAGAGAAGAGCTCTTTTGTATGATGCATTTTGAATGAGTGCTGTTATTCCTGGAGTCCTAAATTCTACTATAAGTAGAGAGCCAAGGAGGCATTCTGACTTCTTTTTTTTTTAAATGGCTGCATTTGAGATATAAGATATTTTCAGGACATCTCCTCTGGGAGTGTGCAGCATGTTAATCAGATCTGAGAGGAGAAATTGATTGAGTTAACCAACCAAACCCTCCCAGCTCATAATGGGTAATCTGAGCTGGCACGGAAGCAGTGTGGGTAACATGAAATGTGTACAGCTGCCAGGTTTGAACATATGTGTTTAGCACAAGTGACTTGTAAAAGCTTTTTGCAGAAAAGAGTGACTTACTCCTAGGAGGCTCAGTTTCTTGCTTGCTCCCTTCAGCACCACCTACAGTTGAAAAAGGGAGAGGAAGGAGAGAAGCATTGGGTCATGTGGATGATGTGTCAGCACTATTATGTTGGCAGAAAATCTATGGTGTACAACAAACACTTGAAATGGGTTCAGTGTCCTGATGTGACTGGCTTAAAAATATCTGCACGAGTGGTGTGTACTGTTTGTTCATCATGAATAAACATAATACAGACAGCTGCAGTTCAGCCTTCCCCGAAGCTAAAAACATTGACACCCACTGTCACCACACCTACAGCACCACATTGTCACACCCTGCTACCTGCTGGGTTAACAGTTTTGAATCAGAGCAAAGGTAATGACACACACATGACATGGATGGAGTCAAGGTCATCTACAAAGGGTGGTGTTAGGTTTCACAGTGTGAAATGCTATAGTAGTATTTATAACCTGCCTCAGAAGCTGGTGTTACATGTTCACTCATAGTGGCAGATACAGCAGTGACATACCTCATTGTAGCTGAACTGCTCCCTTGTTCCTTGTTGTTTCAATCTGAGAGAGGCAGAGAGAAAACATCTGTACAGTAGAAGTGACTGTCGTAAGTAACTTAAATCAGTAGCTCACAATTGTGGGTCAGGACCCCCACAAGGGGTCGTTAGATGAATCTAAGGATACGTGAGATGATCACACAAGTAAAAAATAAGAAAAATTAATTATTAATTTTCCTGCACGTTATGTTTATTTTTTTGCCTTCTCCAGACTTTGCTTCTTACTTGTGAATTATTATATAGTTTTGCCTCTCCAGATTTATTCAAATGAAGCAATCTGGGAAGAGAAAATAACCATTTGACTGAAATACTCTCAACTTATAGACATGCATGCAAGCGGCTACGAGGGGTCACAAGGAAATACTGCTTCATATTGAGGGGTCACACCTGAAAAAATATTGGGAACCACTGACTTAAGTCATCCTCATTATTCATCAAAACTCAGTATATATTTTCATATTGCCCAGCACCATACTACAGTCTAATTTCTGTGGTTAAATTGGCACCAGAATACATTTATAGAAATGTATTTCTTGATTGATTACATTTGTATTTATATCACTGTACAGCCCGACTGATGCTGGATTTTTGAGGCCAATTTGATACACAGATACTGACATACATATATAGACTATATGCAGCAACTTTGGCAGCTCTGCAGGGCAATGCTTCATAAATTTGCATCATGATTGCTGCCATCATCACATATGAAGATATTATTACCAAGATAGTTTTGAATTAATGTTAGGTCACTGTGGCACACCGTGTTCATGTAAGGTCATGTCTCTTGTTGTACTTGTGTTTTCTTTTCTCCTCATTTCTCATGTACCTTCCTCATTTTCTCCCCACATTTTCAGTCACCCAGTCCATCTTCCTCCCAAACCTCCTCTACCTACCTGAAAAGGTAGCAGCAGAAGATGAGGCTGAGCATGAAGACGAAGAGGCCGATGCCCAGCACAATGACATACACATTGAGCGGGAGGTGATAGATGTCAGACGTCATGCTGCACTAGTGTTCAGAGCGCTGAGAACCCAAACCACACAGGCATCCTGCCAAGAGTTTGCAAATATGGATTACATACTTTACACACGTTTAACTTGTTACCAAGTTTAATAAATCTTCTTCCTCCATAATGTCTTATATGGTTAAATGTGGAGAGGTAACTGCCATTCTGTGGGACTATCATGGTAGTTAACCTCATAACCTTTTTATTTATTTATTAAGTTTTTGCATTTTATGTTAGGTTACAGCCTCAGTCTTTTAAACCGAGTTCACCTCCTCAAAACAGAGAGCTACTGAAAAAAGCAATATCCAGTCTTGCAACTTCATTGTTTACTTTCCCATTTTAATCACCAAAGATCCCTCAAGGTCTACTGCACACTGCTGTTAGTATTGGCAGTGCAAGTCTAAATTGGTAGCATAGACTTCAGACGCTACAATTTGTACAGACAACTGCACTGGTATGAGTTCAGAGAGCAGTCAAGCTCCTGAGATCTGTGAAAATTATTCTCCTTTGTCAAGGAAAAAGTTAACCACGATTATTATTTGCAAGCAGTGAAGAGAAAAAGGAATCGTGGCAGAGAAGTGGGCGATTGTTAATTAACATTAATTGCAACATGAATCTAAAGTACCATGACAGGCTTCTAGTGCCACCAGGCTTTGAGTCTCTGGGTGCCAACAGATACAAAAACTTGACCGTACGTTTGCTCGACAATGAGTATGTCGCGCCCTGGCTCATCTCCACAGAAAGAAATAACTGACAGTAAAACATTTGGTGAGGAGTTGAATGTAATAGTTGGTATTTGTTTGGATGCAGGTGTGTCCAGGGAGCTGTGACTGGCACTGTGGTGGCAACTGAGGCGCTCATAGGACTGCACGTTAATTGGTTGTGAACAAGACAAACATGGAGGACAGACACCACTTCCGCCTCACCACCATCTGTTCCACAGACTCTATAGAGATGACTGGTAGTGTGTGTGTGTGTGTGTGTGTGTGTGACAGCACTGGGGGATGGAAGGGAAGGGGTGTCTGTCTGCATGTATTTGTAAGGAAGAAGTGTGTGTGTGTGTGTGTGTGAGTGTGTGTGTGTGTGTTGCAGGTGGCAGGGGGTGGGGTATATTAAATAGGACGAACTCTGGGGACTAAAGGACCATTTGGTAAAACAATAGCAGAGGAAGCCCCACTTCCACAGGCCACATGTGTTCCTATTAATTTGCAGTGAGGATGCTCCTTGCCAGCCTCTAAATGTCCATGTGTCTCTCTTTAGAGTGAATGAATGGGTACAGCTTGCACACTGTGGGGGGTATGGGCTGGATAATTTA